>KN883630.1:75989-86414 GCA_000934455.1 Apostichopus parvimensis | reverse complement strand
CCCCCTCCCCTCGTTTCGAAGAGTTACTTGCAATAGGCCTATACGTGAAATCACTTCATCACTATCTATAAGAACTGCTTCAATGATCCAATAGTCGTTCTAAAATGATCCGTGACAAAACTTTGATCTGATCCCAGTGACACCCTGATTAACTCCTACCATGTAGGAATCACACTGGGTACTACTATTCCATGATCGAATAAAAAATATTTTATAACTTTTTATGAAAAGTAACACAAGGGCGCTAGAGACGGCGTGAAAAACCAAACAACTTTCAGACAGTATAGTCATGCAGGCAATTAGCCAGTGTGCCAATGTTTCCCCTTGGGGGGGGGGGGGGGGGGTAGAGGAGGGGGACAGATGTTGAATGATGTCCGTCTTGGGGAAGGGTCGAAGGGGTTGGTTTCCCCCACCCCTATGAGAAGTGGTTGTATGGATATGGGGATTTAGATAAAAATGTTGCTATTATTTCCATCATTTTGGCGACGGAGACGGTACCGTACAAAATTATGTGTAGTACAAGTTTCTAGTCTAGCGTGTGCCCTAAGGCTGCCTCCACCCCAACAACAACCTCCGTTGCTACTGGCCTGTAGATATATGATCATGGCGGGGGAGAGAGATCATGGCTAGGGGAGGGGGGGGGAGGGAGAGTCTGAGCACGAAAATCAAACAACATGATGCACTCTCAAACCCCAGTCTCCAAACAGCGAGACTGTAGCCGTGCATTTCACATGTGGGTCCATAATGACTTCATTGAGGTATTATGTAAATCGAAGATGACGCACTCCTCACTTCTGCACCTGGAAACATTCCTTCATTCAAATGGAAATGTGATTAATTATTTTGACAGAGCTTGAAGTGTCTTCTTTTCGGATTCACCTTTTCTTTTCTGTTTTCCGAAGAATGATTTCAAATAAGAAATCAGCGTGTTTGCCATTACTGGAATTCCATTTTTGTTCTTTTTATTGTCGTTACTGGTAATTCGAGAAGCAAGTATAGGCCTACAGACATAATCAACAGCCGTACACACACAATCACTGAAAAAAAATGTCTTTGAGCGTCCACTGGAATTTAAAACACACCTGTCATTTCTTAAAGACCGTCAAACAAGGCTACTTGGTCAGTGTTGGTTTCTTTGTGTATGATTTAACAATGGATATGGAAACTCATGTGGCTAAGACTATTTCGAGGGGAATGGTGATATACACCTGACGATGATCACACAGTCACAGTCTCGATGCAAAGGGACTGGGGTTGGGAGTGGATCAGTCGTTCGGTTGTTTGGTTTTCGTGCCCAGGTTCTTTCCTGGGTGACTTTTCTTAAAAAATTCGTGCGCACTGGGATGGATCGTATGTAATATCTATTCCATTTCCAAGGAAAGGACACGCGTTGCTGACTTGTATGTAACATGGCATGATCTTATGGTTACACTCCCGTTGTCAAGGGACTGGGATTAGGAGTGGATCAAGTTGTTTGGTTTTCGCGCCCAGCCTCTATCTTAGGTGGCTTTTGTTTAAAAGTATTTCAGCTCAAAATACACTGTACATAACAGATCGCTCGTTACTCTTCCCTATCTTGGGTGCCTTTTCTTATTTTTTTTTTATATCTATGAGTATGAAGTGCTAGAGCGCCATCTACTACAACGTCTAGCACCGAACCAATCACAAGTTGATAAACGTACACAAAAGGATATTTAGTGTTAGTGGTAACCTAATTTAAAAAAAGGTGTGACGTCATTTTATAACTTATTAAAACCCAACAGCGTAGTAACTCTTGAACGAAAAATAATCCTAAGGTTAATGCACCGCTTGCATTGTTTTGAATTGCTTACGTAATGTCTTTAAAATAGCTTTGATAGGCACGTCTTTCTGAAGGTAGAGCAGGCTACATCCAAGAATGGTTTTATTCATTTGTGTAACTCCATAGTCACATTATATGATTCTCGATAACAACCATAATGATAATTAAATAATAGTATGCCATTAATTAATTAAACTTATACTAACGTATCGTTCTACAATTGTCGAAAATCAAACAATGGGAAAAAGTAAAACCAGGCGTATAGAAATAGAAATAGAAATAAAATGAATTAAATTTTTTAATGTACTTTATTTTATAACCAGTACTTGTTATATTCAAACAATTAAGGAATAATACAAATTAGCAACTTATCATTCTCCAAATATATTTAGAGCAAAACAAGAAAAAACAAAACCAAAAACAAAACCAATACAAAACAGATCAAGAACAAAGAAGAAGAAGAAGAAGCTTTACAAGAAGTACAATCACACACAACGAAAATTGCAATTAATTTTGTTTTTTCATATACTTCCCGCGTACCAGCAACAATATGAAACTTGAAGTTATTCAAATATACATTAAGCTTAATACATATATACGGTTAGTTTTTAATTGGCTTCATTGTGGAGTTTAATTAATAAATATTACTATGTCTCTTGTTTATAGATTTCTATACATACTATAGATGGTATTGAATAAATTAGGTTTTCTACTTCAGTTTAATTTCGTATTAATATGAACTATGTACACCAAGGTTGTAAATGATTCATACATTGTATAACTGTAGAATAAAATTGTTCAATCATTTGCAGTGGCAACGATATTATGAGCAGAAGGGAGGGTAGGTGGACGAGCTGGGGTGTGGGCTGGGGCTGGGGTGACCAATGGTTCATTATGGTAAGTTCAGGTTCGTGACAAGATCAGCAGCTATAAAAACAAAGTCGAAAACGGTATTGCAAGTTATTATGGCGGGTGTAGGTGGATGCAAACATATATGTAATTTGTGTATGGCGTGTAGGTTGGGGTGGGGAGGTGGGGAGGTGGGCGGTGGAGGTGGACCATACGTACTCTACATTGCTATTGAATACTAGAGTCAAAACCTGCAGGTTTTAAGTCCCACTTAGTATTCCTCTTATGTTATGTTATTATTTATATATTTATATAATATTATATTATTATTTATATATCTATATATATTGGACATCTAGCACAAGAGGGCAATCCATGGAGTTGTAGATCTCCTCTTCCCCATGGCGGAAGTGATTGTTGGGTGTTACTTCTGAATGCATCTGGTTGCAATCTTAAAATTTAAAATTTGTCCCATTCTCTACATACATTGTGGTTTAATGACTTTTACCATACTGACAAGCAAGGTTTTGGGTATTCGACCTTTGACCTCTGACCTCTGACCTATGACGTAATCAATCACGCAGGCAGATACCTAGAAAGGGAGAACAAACTACGGGTCTTAATGATCGCTTAACAATCAAAATAATAAATGGGTTAAGTCGTTTAAGTAAGATAATTTACCCATTAACCGGCAAATGAAACCGATCAATTATATATGTCAAGGGTCTGGTGTCTATTTGGTCAGTAAACATCTAACAAATGGGAATATTTCTAACGAGACAGCACATTTTGTTTTTGTTCTTTCGTTATTTCCCGGGAGGGGAGGCACCCCCTCCACCCTCCCCCTCCCCCTCATGCGTAACGCTCATATCTTAGGAGGTTATTATGAGAGATATAGGCCTAACCCTCTGCCGAGGTTTGGAGTGGTTATTTTCGTCGCTATTAGTTAATTTGCATCTTTATGAATCCTTCCGTGTTTTGCGTGAAAATTTACGATTAAGTAGTATATGGTAGGCAAATGTATAACGTTTAGTTGCTATGTAATGTCGGTACAACTAAACGAAATCAAACGCCTTATATAGTCTTGTAGTACGGTGGATCATTGTCATTGCAGATGTAGCTAATTTGCATATAAGATTTGGAACAATTTTTGTTGTTGGTATTAAAGGGAAATTATCATGTTCATTAACTTGAAATGATGTATTATTATGTAGAAGCGCATTACTTATCATTGCTTTCCTTGTTTTTAATTATCAATGTACGAAGCTTCCAGTGAGAAGAAGTGTGAAAAATTACACTTAGCATCCAACGTAACAGAAAAAAATCTAACGAAAATAGAAAAACAGAAAAACAGAAAAAATTAAAAGTAAATAAAACTCTTTGCTTGAGCCATGCATACAAACGGGGGATAAATTGCCTCGCAGGGGAAAAGTAAATATACGTATAACGTATACTGCCATGAACATTTCAGTAATGTAATATGTGTGAATATGATCGAAATGTACACCTGTAAACAGGGTTGTCGACGTAAAGGAAACACCATCTAACCGTTCTAAGCGTTAACTCTATATTCAATATATATATATATATATACCATCGTCAGTATGTATACAATGGATTCAAAGACTACACACTTAATGTACACACTGCGGAGCGATCCATATTCATTGTACCGCAGAAAGAGATGGACGAGTTGTGTTAATAAGCAATTAATGGCGCTATACATGATTTATTATTGTGCAAAACTGAAACAGCCTATAGTTGCCGTCATTAGCGTGGAATCATTGTATGGTTATAGCGATACACATTATCAGGCTACTCGTTTTGTGAGTTTGTTTTCCTCAATGGCAAGTCATTGTACAAACACAAAAGCAGTCATTCAAATATCAAATAACGATGTTTTAACACGAAACTGCACATGATAGAAATAAGTAGTAACTGCGTTCGTGCGATGAATTGTTTACTTGTGACGTCACATTGTGTTCTGCGCGTCAGACGGTACGCCGTTTCTCCCGCTCTGTGTCTATATCTTTCTCGCTCTTTCTCACGTATGGGAAGGATTCAATCTGTGAGTGAGTACGGGGTAATTTGTGTGATGAATTCACAAGAGGCAGTGGATGTACAGCGTGTGAACGTTAGAGATGCACGGGTCAATCAATGATCTTTGATGTATCTTTTTACTTCGTTGTTGTTATTATTTATACAAGGGAGGACGTTTAATATAAACCCATATTTTTTTTTTCCTCCGAAGAATTTTCTGCAAGCGATCTTACATATCAGTGCAGATTGTATTTTATTTTCGTGGTAATTAAGATATTGCATCGGTTTCACTCAAACAACGGGGAAATTAACCGTGTTTTGCATGTGGATATAGCCAGGAATCACATCTGACAAGACGTATCGGTATTGGCGTGAAGTAAGTTATCAGACAGTCGTGCAGATATAGTACTCTATATCAATACTGTTTGAAATATTATATGTGGATTGACGTTTAACTTGGAGCAAACAGTTTTCCGACAATCGCCTGTCACGAGGAAGATGCATACGTACAGGGAATATGGATAATGGATTTTCAATAAAAGATGCGAAAGAACTATAGATCGTGTAGAATCGTAAAGGATTTATTCATATTTTGTGTGTAGCAAATTCATTCCAACAGCCTGGTCACTCGAGGCAATCTTGTGAGTATGTATATGTATACTGAAATATGTAACTAGAATCTATCCATCCATCCGTGCATCCGTGCATCCGTCCATCCGTGCATCCGTGCATCCGTCCATCCGTGCATCCGTGCATCCGTGCATCCATCCATCCATCCGTCCATCCGTCCCCGTCTGTCCGCCCGTCCGTCCGTCCGTCCGTCCATCCATCCATCCATCCGTCCATCCATCCGTCCATCCATCCATCCATCCAACCATCCATCATCCATCCGCCCGTCCGCCCGTCCGTCCGTCCGTCCGTCCGTCCGTCCGTCCGTCCGTCCGTCCGTCCGTCCGTCCGTCCGTCCGTCCGTCCGTCCGTCCGTCCATCCATCCATCCCGTCCATCCTTCCATCCGTCCATCCGTCCATCCATCCGTCCGTCCGTCCGTCCGTCCGTCCGTCCGTCCGTCCGTCCGTCCGTCCATCCATCCAACCGTCCGTCCGCCCGTCCGTCCGTCCGTCCGTCCGTCCGTCCGTCCGCCCGTCCGTCCATCCATGCGTCCATCCATCCATCCATCCATCCATCCATCCATCCATCCATCCGTCCATCCATCCGTCCATCCGTCCATCCATCCGTCCATCCGTCCGTCCGTCCGTCCGTCCATCCGTCCGTCCGTCCAGGATTGCAATAAGGTCTCAAACATTTACCGTATTCATATGCTATTTTCATACTTTAAAGACGAATGTCAAAAACATAACAGAAACAAAAAAAGCAAGAAATGTTTTCCCTCAAATTTGTCATAACTGCATGTGGGCAACAATGCACTCTAAATTGATCATGCTATCTGCTATATTCATAACCTGCGTCTTAGTTATATGCATGTTTTGTATCCCGTTACGTATTACATTTCTCTCTTTAAGTTCTAGTCAAAGGTTCCGATCACTAATGTTTCGATTTTTGTTTCTTCTTACAATCAATAGAAATAAAGAGGCGGATCTCCTTTCTTTTGCCACTGCACTTTCTGTAATATTTACTCGTACGTAATAATAACGTCATGGCTATTATTAGGATAACTGAAGCTTTGAACTATTATCTCTATTCTCTAAGGCCTTTTACTTCATTAATATAGTTGATAAATGTTAATAATTGATGTCGTCTCCTCCAAGCTGATTCTTGTAGAATATATTCTGCTTATTTTCTTTTGTAAACGCTTTTTCCTATTGTATATATTTTGTTGCCACTATTGCTGTTACACAATCAGTTAATATTATATATTTTTTTCCAAATGTCGCGAAAGAAATGAAAAATTAGAGGATTTTCTTGTGTTTCATTAATTCAAAAACAACAATAAAGCCGTTTTCAGTCATTCTTGGATATTACAAGCAAACTGCAATGTCACCAAGAGTAAACACACAAACAAAACAAAACAAAACAAACAACATTTAAGTGCTGCACTTTTAAATTAAAAACAAACAAACAAACGAACAAATAAACAATAATAGAAACAAAAACAAACTAATAAAGTAGAAAGAAAGGGAGAATAAAATATGACTTTAACCGAGAGAAATTAAAACAAAGATCGTTTAGCTGTTATAGTCGTATTACCTTCTTATTAATTTTTATTTTTATTACTCAACCCCCCCCCCCCTTTTTCCATTGATCACAGGAATGATCACAAAATGAGAACAAATAAGCAATACATGTAGTCTGGATCTTGCTTAATGGCATAGATAAACACACTTTAAAGCGCAGTGGCGTAGGAAGGTACTTTTGAGTGGGGGGGGGGGCTGAAGACTGATGGCCGCCTGGGGGAGGGGTCTAAGGGGAGGGAATTTTTTTGCATTTCCAGGTGGCCTCAGATGCAATTTGGTGCAATATAGCACACTTCAACACCCACTCCATTTTGTAAATAATTTTGCATTTTCACCTGGCCTTAGATGCAATTTGGTGCTCCAAATGAGATTTTTTTTCTCATTTGGAAATGAAAAAGGGGTTTTCTGATTTGCGGAGCGCGGGGGGGGGGGGGCGGAATGATACTTCCGCCCCCATATTTTTCACTGGGGGCTGGCGCCCCCCCAGCACCCCCGGTTCCTACGCCCTTGTTAAAGCGTCTATGGTAATGGAATTCATTAACGTATATACATATATAGTTAAAACTGCATCTTAATCGTTTTGCAAAATTTATCATCAAGTTCATCTGTCTTGCCGACCAGCTGTAGCATTTTACCGGAGGATCTTTTAACTCCGAATTATTCCCAGATTTATGAGGGCCCGTCACGATCCGTGACGGCGACGTGGGGGGGGGGGGGTAAAACATCCCCAGAAACATTTGAAATTTAAAAAAAATAAAATAAAATAAAGACAAAAAATGTCATTCAACAGCCTAACCCCCAGTTGTTTTCGAACATATTAGGTTGATGAGCTAGCTTGGGTCAGAGCGACCGTTTTGTTGGAAAACAAATTCTTCCACTTTTACGGAAATGAAAGTCCTATCGGGGCGGAGATGATCCATATAGGCTGTCATGTATAGATTCATATTCATCGCTTTCTTGGGGTAATCTTAGATTTTTGCGCCGTAAAACAATAACCCCCTTCCGAAATTTCCCCATATCCCCCCCCCCCCCCTAGGAGTCAGACCTTAGTGATACCCTTGTTCATGTGTTTCAACTAAGACAATCTTCCACTTATAGTAAAAACATACTTTGAGAGTCACAATAACATAAGTCTACGTATAAAAGCTTTGATTATATTCATCAGTTTATCATCAGTTTATCATCAGTTAATCTAGCGCATTTTGGATGGCAGATTCATGATGACATTTAACCTTTGAAAGACTTGAATTTTGGACGCCATTGTTCTTGATAACGAAAATGTGTGACGTCACCAACACCCATCCCAGGGGAATAGGTAGTAAATTGCACTCAAACTTAAACTTGGTTTCAAAGAAAGTCGAGAGAAAGGTATAATTTTTGGTATGTTATGTTCTGACCGCCTCCCATGCAGTGGGGGATGCATTTGATACCGACGTGTCACGCTCGACGCAGTCGTGACTATAACCTCCCTTTTCATAAACATGGCGAATAAAAAAAAAAAAAATTGTCACTGAAATTGCTATTATTAATTTGGCCAAAACGATGACAGAAAAAAATAAAATATGATTAATCACAACATGACGTACTAAGAGGGCAGAAAGCAAATCCTAACAGACTTTTCTTAAGAAATAAAGAAAAGGCAATTTTTTTTTTTGTATAGGCTTAGGCCTGCTGATTAAATTTCGGACTATTGAAGTGATAGTAATGTGAGCTTTGATCGATCATAAAAAATATGTTAAGTATATATTAAGTTATGTATATATAAGTATGAACGTATGGTGGTCTATATGAGCATTGAGATTTGCCGAAGATCAGATTTGTAATGTTTGTCGGTAGTCTTTTTTTTTTATTCTGTTCACAATTTATCCCCCCCCCCCAGGAAAAAATGGAAATGGCCATTGACCAAACTATGACGTAGAATTTTAACATCAACAGAACGTTAACTATTATGGAGCCATTAATGATTAGGTTCGATTCTAATCATTTCGTCCATTTACATATACAGTATTGATCAAATTTGCGAAATTCAAGTTATAAATCTCCAAATATTATACCATTTTCTACTTTTTGTTAATAATTGAGACCAAACTTGACAAGTTGTAATAAATAAAATAACATCGTTTCATCGTAAAACAGGGAGCCTTGTTGCCAGATGCCTAATTTGATACATTTTCTGATTTGTATTAAAGTAACATTTGGTAATATATCATGTTGTATATTTTTCAACTGTACTGTAGGAATTTTTGTAATATTTTGTCTGCCAGTACAGGTGGGGGAGGTGAAGGTGAGGGGGGTGGCCTAGCCTCCTGATTTATTCTAGGGTGATTTAGCCCACCCCCCTCGACTCCGCGAAGTATACGTTGTTACGTCCCTGTCAACCTTGTTTATTTTTTGATGTAAATCTGTGATCGGGGCAACCCCTTTAAAATATTCGCCGAATGGCAGATGACATCACAATCGTATTTCAAAACGCTCCATAATTACGACTCTTTCTACGAGCAACAGGGAAAAAAACGTTTAGATTTGCTTTTGGAAAGGTGATGAATAATTTACATATGAAATGTCTGGGCGACGAAACTTTTAAAATTAGTCCGTATTCTTTCATATTCGCTAAGGAATCTTTAAGGGCTGAAAATATTCTATATATAATATATGTCTTATTTTCATAAATATACAATATTAACTTTAATACTTCTTAGTAGGTTTGGTAACCATTGGCTGCAGCCAAACGCAAGACGTTTTATTAATTGATTCATTCCGTAAATTATTTATTGTTTTATCGTGTAGCGCACTAACCCCTTTCCATGAAAAAAAAAAGCAACAACCAAAAGAAAAACAGAAATTAACTACAACATATTCAAGGTCGTTTTGAATTGATTATTTACCCAAATGTTCAAGAGACCACATTAAAAATTTGACAATTTTACTTAATTATCCAGAAAGACGCACACCCACCCTTGCAAACACCCCCCCCCCCAAAAAAAATAACAAAGGAAAAAGCACAATAATGCAAAAAATACCAAACACGAATAACACAAACTAATGAATAATTGTTACCCGAAAACTCGTTAGTGTTCTGTCTCTAATTAGTGAAACAACAAAAGACAAAGAAAAAAGACAGAAAGAAAGAAAAGGAAATGGCGACGTCTACGCCATGCACTTCATCGTTTGATGTAAGATCTTGAAGTGTTTTGATGCTGTGCGTTAATAAGTTTGAACACCCACCCCCCCCACCCCCCTCCAAGTTTACCGACTTATACGATTCAACAATTTGTACAGACTTATTCCTAATAGATGTCCTTTATATTTTGTTCCTTTCATTCCTTTCCTGTAGTTTTGAATTCTTTTCTTTGCTTATAGTTTGTTCATATCTTTACTTTTCGCTTCTCTTTTTGTTGTTGTCCCTTTTAGTCAGCGTGAAATTTTATGATCTTTAATATTTATTTGCTTTGACCAGAGGCTTTTGGTTTTTTGTTTACTACTTCAAAGGTCCCTCGGCTTCTAACCAAACAAGCTTTTAACACCCTTAATGCATAATCTA
>KN883630.1:0-11372 GCA_000934455.1 Apostichopus parvimensis | reverse complement strand
CACAGAAAGTAGAATTTCTTTGCAGAGCCGTTGAGGATACGGTTAAGTACTACTTGAAAAAAGTAATGCTCTTGTGGACTGTACTCAACACTGATGCAAACTGAAATAAATTAGCAATCACGTAACATGGTCAAACAATTTTGCAAAGCCGTGGCTCGAATATATCGTTCATACTCTCTACCTCTCTCAGTCTCAAGATCTTGCCATAAATGTTTGTTTGATATCTGAATTCAAGGTGTACTTTAAAGGATGGAGTACATCCAAAAGCGTTCGTCAAAAGTCTTCGCGTGTTTTTTTTTCGATCAATAAATCTATTTCTTGCTGCATCATTTTGATGGTGCAATGAAAGAGATAATAATACAATGTCCAATGTTTTCCCTTTCCATATGCTTCCTATGTTTGTTTGGTTTCCGAGAATTTCATTCTGATTCCGCGACCGGTGCTTTTTCAACTTTAATTCTTTCATTTCCATATTGTCAGATATAAAATAAATGACGGAATGGGATAGACATATATTCAGCCTTATTATGTGTAGAAATTTTTTAACCATTACCTCAGAAATTATTTTAAATTGAAACATATATGGTAAAGCTTTTTTTCCCCCTTTCTCTCTCTCTCCTCCACCTATCTGTTTTGCTCAAAAAGAGTCCCTTTAAAGTTCAAATCGTGGATATATCTAGCCATGCACTCACTGCGGCTCAAGTGATTAATTGAGTGGTTAAAAGCATTGCGTTATAAAATATGATTCTATGTTTGCAGTAATTTTGAAATGAGTACAATTTTGGCGATGACGTTCGTTATAAGTCAACCTTTGATAATAGCTTCGCCAACGGGATATTAATGCAGGCTGTTCACATCTCATGTTTGATTGATATGCAGAAAAGATTAATATATTCTTCGATGCAAAACTATGCTCAAGAGCGGCCATGGAACCAGTAAAAGAAAGTAAGAACACAACGTTTGATCAATGTCACGGTATGTTTTGTTCACAATGAGTTAAATGGCAACGTCAATAGGTATTAGCTGGAAAAGTAAAAATACTGAGTCATGTTTTGAAATTCATCTTGGAGGTATGTTAAATGTCACGATTGTTCGTTTAAAAGTCAAAATCGAGGGCAAACAGCTGCAGTGACTACCTTAGCTTGAGTAGAAACTAAATCCTGCTTCTTTATCAATTTAGTAATAAATTAACACGTGTAGCATAGCATATCCCTCTTGGACGAGTAAGTCCACGACAATTACAGGATGAGTTTCGGTTTAAGATCTTTATTGTCAATATATAGTCTAAAAAAAAAAGGTCCTAAAAGGAGACTGGGTATAATGTTCTTTTAAGGTATCCCAGTTTTCCACTGATATGTATACTAATATACATTTGTTACTTCATGTAATCAATAATTTACTTTAATGATGTAATGAAGGAGTATTCGAACATTTGCCATGTCATTTTAAACCTATCATTTCAGGTCATTAATTGTCTATACATGCGATGTCTATCTATTGAATTCTGCATTGCTTCATGAAGATCTAACTTCATGGTTTGTCAGGCCGTATAAATATAACTTGGAAAGCTCCTTTAATGTTAAATTGATAATGCCGTGGGCTCGTTAGTGTAGGCTTATCTGCTAACATTATTCCATTTCTTTATAAATAATGTTCGTTTACATAACCTAATAATATACCACCATTAAAATGACATCAAACCCATGCATTTGTCCTTGAAACATTTGTAATTCGTAATAAACGTGTCATTTGAGGCCAAAAATGTCTTATGTTTTGAATTTTTTGTTGGCATCGTACAAACTGTCCTAATGATTTTTATGTTGTACTGCATAGTCCAGTCATAGTAGTAGATTAACTATAGACTGTTTCAAGGGTCATTTCACAATTTTTTTAAAAATTTTTAAAAATTTTTTTTAATAGAATTGCAACTTTACGTCCTACAAATAGCAATGCTTTTAACGATCTACAACATCTCGAAAATTAAATTGAAGTCATTCTTGATAAGACGGATGTTATTTATGGCATCCTTGACGAATGGGAGGATCTTTGGGTTATGTATAGAGCACCACAAAAAAATGCAATTGAGAGGCAAAGCATCGTAATGAGACACTAAGTGTGCCAGGTGTTACCGAAAGGCAAACTGGATCAATGGTCATATTAAACGCGTCTGTTTATTACAATAATCTACAATATCTTCTTAACGGCAACTTTTTTTTTAAAATCTGGGTATTGCGAAGTAAGTCATATATACTATGACACCTGGTAGTGTAGTAGTCATTAAAGATAATGCCTTCTTCTACACACTCGACAGCTGTGACGTCATCATGGAGACCTGTAATTTGGTACAAACCGATTGCAATATCAACAGAAACAGTTCATTTTTGATTACATAATGTCTACTGCACCTACTTCAATGTTTTCAACAGCATCTGAGTCTGATCAGCAAATGTTCACAAACCTCCCGAGTAGTAGTACTAAAGTTAAGATTGCAAATGATCAAGCTAATACTATCCCCCCTAGAAAAGTCCACCAAAAAGAAGGTTAATGAGTAAGTAATTAAAGAACTTGATTCGTTCCTCGACATTCTGGCGTCCAGACACGTTTCATAGTAGCATAGCAAATGGAGTAAAAACTGCATAAACATTGACACATTTTTGACTTATAACTCAATTATCTGAAATGAAACTTGGCTAATCAAGTATATTGATATGAGATTTGAGTATAAAACAACATCAAACCCTTTATCAAAGTCTCTTCGAAGAAGACATAGAATGGTCATGTGCACTCTTGTTCATCCGATGGCGACTGTCAATAGCTGTCACTGGGCTAGGAATAGAAAGGCGACACACCTATTTCTTCATTCTATATTCTGTAAATTTTCATCAATAGTCAGTCACATATAGACGGTCTAGACGCATCCGTATGGATGTGTGAAGACAACGGTATGGTTGAGTGAAGACAGAAAGGTAGCTGTATAACTTCAAAATGAGTTATTCTGAAAGTGTCCTTCGACATGAGGTTCAATGAAATTGATAGATTTGATTAAGTTTATTTTCTTGTTCTTAGTGACACTTATAAGGCTCTTCGAGGAAGGCATTGTCGTTGCATCTTGTTTCTCTTCATTTTAGAGACGTATTCATATTGAGACCCTCCTTTTTTAAAACATTTCCAATCACTTTTTCTTTCTTCTGGGAAGCTATAATTGAACTGGGTTTTTATTGGCAGTGCTATAACATGTGTATCACGTGATCGATTGATCGAACTGTTTCGCTCTCACTGATTAATGTATTATCAAATTACTATCTTGTTATTTGCTTCTATTTCCTATAGGTAAGATTATACGAGGGTTTCGGTGGCCAGTGCTTTCTGCTGAATCAAACCAATGGCAGCAGCTGTTATGCAGAGAGGGTGCCAAATATGACCATGCAACCATGTCATCTACCACGTGCTGATTGGGATCCATTAGATCCAACCCTCACTGCCGAGGCTGTGTTTGCGATAGCCAACATATTCAGGTATGTGTGTATACTCTCTATACTAATTGTCAGGTATACTGTTGACTATCTCGATATTTGTTGTTCATCTTATAGAAGCCAAGGGTATAACTACTTACCTTCCTATTACAGAATGGAGGTAAATAATTTGAAACTTTTGAAATGAAAATCAAGAGAGTCGGTAAGGAGTAAAAACGAGATTATGTTTGCTTCAACTATATAGTTCCCGGTATACTAATAGAAAAGTATATACGTACGAAGTATTTGGTACGTCGTTTACGTTTACGTTGTTGTTGTCGTTATTGTTGCTGGAGTTAATCAAGTAATAATCCAAGGATTGATGCTGTTATATCACGGGACGGATGCCCTGTCGCGCAAGGTATAGGCCTAATGCGGTATGCGGTATAGGCCTAATGCGGTATGCGTTATTGGCATATTGCGGGTAAGGAATACAAATCGTCCTGAGGTTGGCTTAGTGTTCATCAAGCTCCAAAATACGTAAATCATAGATTGGTGACTCCAGTAAAATAAATCATTGAAAATATCAAGTTGGATTCTATTTGATTTATTGTCTCCTTCTCTCAACTTATAATATGGAATTAAAGATTAAAGATGAAATAAAGTCCAGTGACGTCAAATACCTTTACGGCCGTCAAGTTAATGATTGTATGACCTTGCAGTTTGAGTTTTCATTCAGATTTGACCAAAGGATCCAGTGGCTGCAGAACCATTCCAGGCAACTTGAGAAAGACTGCAATTATGGATTACCATTTCAAGCGTTATTATCGGTGGCAATAAAGCACGACTCTAACAGATTACCGTTAAACACCGTACGCAAAATCTTCAATCACACTAGGGAAAAACCTGCATTAGTGCCCAGCACGGAACAAAGTCTATAGCGGTTACAAATTCTTGAAAGGATTCATTACGGTCTTTTCATAGCGTATAAAGACAAGATGCAAAAAAAAAATTTTGGGAAATGAACAAAAGTTAAGACGTTTTCGTCATTATCTTCAATGTGAACTCATTAGAGTAAAAGTCGGAGATGCATCAAAATCAACGCCCCCATTTTGTATTAATCGTTGAGTAACTCTGTATATGCTTCCATCCACTCTACTTCAACAAACTGCACTCTGTCAGTCCAGGATGAGAAAGAGTCAACATGTCCATCGCGAGTGCCAATACTAAACTATCTAGTTCACCTCTCAGCTTTATATACGTTTTCTAGGATTCAGACACTCCGGTTGACATTACCATTCAAGGCTGTGTAGGGACACATCCATTCTTTGATTTTTTGGAATCTTCATTTTTTTTTTTGCTGGGGTCATTTTACTTCTAATACGTTTTTCATTTTACACATTATACAATTTTCATTTTCGTTTTTCGCTGTACAGCATGCTCAGACTGGTTTATCTCTTCATCGCGAACTCACATCTAGGACCTCTTCAAATATCCCTCGGGAGGATGGTTGAGGACATCATTAAATTCTTGTTTCTCATCACACTGGTCATCTTCTCCTTCGCCGCTGGTCTCAATCAGTTGTATTGGGTGTATAAGAATGATGGAGTGGACGGTTGCTATGGTATGACGTGTGCTACCCAAAATAATGCTTTCTCAGAGTAAGTGAATTCAATATCTTATTCTTTGGTGTATAGTCGTTAATATGCGACTGCAGGAATATTTAAGAAAAATAAGGAAAAATAACTAAAGAGGCAGTTTTGGATAATTCTACAAGAGCTGAACCACATTTTACGTATAAAGAAACGGGATGCAAACTAGTAAATTCGTGATCATAAACACAGCGTAAACCAAATCAATTGATTGCGAACCATTTGTTCATTGACGGTGGAAATTAGTCAGAAGCCACAAGTCAGCTGATAAATTTAAACAATTGCAGGATATGGTTTCAAAAGAAATTGGAGAATGTTGATGTTTTACAGAGCATAAGAAGATTCTCGATATCGAAATAAAATAAATGTAACACAATTCCGCATGTTTGTCCCTATTCCTGGTTATGACGAAAATTCATTTATGATTAAATATCACTTCTCACATTTTGAATGACGTTCTTCAATATTAAAAGCCATCGACGTAGGGACTCATTGTAAAAACGAAGAAGAAATAGTATGTCACATACTTCAAACTTAACAAGGCGTCATCTCCTTCGACAAACGAGCGATGGTGACATGCATATTTTAAAGAAGGACTCCATTATGTACATCAATTAACTTTAACTGTACTTTTCCAGTCTTTTTCTGTCAACCTTGTGTTGATGTCGAGATGCAAAGGTTGTACTCTCGTTTGTTGGGAGTCGATATGACAGGAGATAAAGGACACACCCTACTTTATTATTCTCTGAAAAAAACCCATCAAAAATAGATGGCGCAATTCATAAAATTCAAGGACTTTGAAGCACATCCTCGACTTCTGTCTTTGATGCTGGTATCATACTTAACAGTTACAAGAATGATAAAACTTTACATTACATATATGAGATTCATTGCATTAAATATTTCATAACTTATTAATTATGAGTCTAGTGGAGTCTAAGTAGGATTGGATGGTTACCAATTCAGTTTACATGTAAAATAGCACGTGATTAGAAAGCATGCATACTTATATAACCCAACTCAACATGCAGCTTGAGTTAAGCCAAACTAAAGCAGCCTACAACAAATTTGAGTATAACAGTTATATACACATAAGAATATTCGTATTATTATGATTTTTTTGGAATGAGGTACAATGCAAAACATATCCGATAATCCGTTTGCCTGATTTGTGTGAAACGAAAATAACCCATAGGAATGAAAAGCGCTTTATTGGGTATTGTTTCTCACAAAGTCATAAGCATCGTGTGAAAAATCAGAATATTCGCTTTCTTAAATCGATTTAGAAATTTTATTATAAATATCATACGGTCTCTCAGTCTTAGAAATTGCTTTTACAACAGATACATATACTTACCCTCCAGAATATGAAATCGAGTCATTAATGACCGTATTCCGACCCCTGTCATACCCATTTGAACTGTGAGGGTTTAAGGTATTGCCGCTAACAGACTAAGAAGGAAGAGGGGTTTAATCCTTAATATCTTAACATCATATACATCACTTTTCTCCTCATTCCAGCATGTATCAAACTCTGCAAGCTCTGATTTGGTCTGTTTTCGGCCAGACCAGTTTGAGCGTGGTTGATGTGGAAGCTGAACATGACTTTACGGAATTCATCGGTGCCTCTATGCTGTGTATCTATTGTATTATTACTATCATTGTACTCCTGAATCTCTTGATTGCTATGATGAACAACTCGTTTCAGAAGATTCAGGTAAACGAAGCTTCTTTCTTCCCACAGTGATTAAAAAGAGAGTAAACCGAATCCGATACAGCACCAAAACACACAACAACATGATCGACACGACGGCGAAGAAGACAAACAGCAAAACGATGACGACAACATCAATATTAACAAATATCACAACAACATCATCAACATCAACATCAGCAAAGATCACAGCATAACAAGGATGAAGGCAACAGCTAGCAACATTACCATTGACAAAGATACCAACATCAAAAACGAAACTAGACGTAAAACGAATTAAACACATTAAGCAGACACATTAAACGAATTAAGCCGGTGCCTTTCAATCATAAGATCCTGAGTTCGAGTCACTCCAAGATTAATGTATGTCGTCCAGTGACAGAGTTGTTGACAATTGACAGTTCATAATCATGGACGTTAAATATGAATATAAGAGACTGACTTCGGTCAGCTTGCGGCTTTGGATAAGCCAATTAGGCTTCTTCGCGAGTTCCTGCTTGCAGGAGGATCTAAAATACATACACACATACATACAACAGTTCGACAAAGACGACGACAAAAGCACCTACAATAAATAAGGCGACAACGAACAATAACAACCAATATCACAACAATTAAGACAAAAAATAAATAAATAATAACCACGATAGCAGCTATAGCAACATTACCAACAACAAAATTGACGACGACCACAATATTTCAATTGTCGTTCCGTGACACCAACACGTTCTTCAGCGGTTGTGGTGCGGGCGGGCACGGAAGGGTTAATTAAGATTCGCTGGCATTTTCGTTTACTATTAATAGTATGGTCATTACTTTTTTTCAAGGTTAGTAACTCTTTCATATGACATCCAAAACTATCGGCAAGCGAAGAAGAGCCGTAGAAGAGAGCCGTCATATTGATGTCGATATATCTGCTTTCTCTTGTAGACTCAAGCGGACAGAGAATGGAAATTTGCCCGGTCCAAACTATGGATGAGCTACTTCGATGAGGGTAACACATTGCCCCCTCCGTTTAATATCGTGCCAAGTCCCAAGTCTTTCTACTATTTCATCAAAGGGTGCTGCTCATGTGTGGGTTTGTGCTTACCCAGTAGCTCGTCAGACGTGGAAAACAGACACGCAGCACAGGTACAAACATATTTCGATTCAGTGCCCTTCTTTTGAAAGCAGAGTTAAGGGATGTTATATGGTTGTGATATACGTTTTGTTAACTATGATAGTGACATAAAAGTGTCATGCAAGTTCTGAATAAATTACTGTTTCATTTGAGATCAATTTCTGTTTCCTTGGGCACAACTAAAACAACGCAGTCGCTGTTTACGTCTAACAAGATATGACATTTCATGTGTTTGAGTGATATTAAGATATAATGTACGAAACTCACGTCTGTTTGAAGAATCCAAGCCAATCCAATCATGATCATTAATCTATGTAATAGTGATACTTGTGTAACACTTCCCCAAACAGCGACAAAACTCATATTCCGTGTTCCTTCATACTTTATATGAAAATGGTATGAAATCATTTAGCCAAATATGATTGATATGCTAATGATTTTATTTATTGCAACATTTCATATATGTAATAGGGATGTAGATTTTGCAATTATTGAATTTAAATATCGGAGTTCTTACCAAGGACTATACTACTGGCTTGAGTTGTTCAAATCTATCCAGCAATATTGAAAACAGGAAACGAAAAACAAAGAAAAGTAAAAGGCTTCCTCCTAGAGTTAGTAACACATAGCACATTCAAAATTAAATTAAGAGTGTCCTTAGTTGTGGAGAGATGTTCATTACAATAATCTCTGTGGTATTAAGATGATGGTTGATAATATGTTGATACTATGTGAGAAGTTCAATAACAAATACTATTATAACCTAAACTTGTTAAAACTTGAATATGAAAAGTCAAACCACGGTTTTCTTGGTTTATCGACATAATGCATAATCTATGACTCGCTCTCTTTAATACAGTTGGCGACCAAAACCAAGAGAATGGAAAATGACGTGGAATATCAGGTAAGATTGTGCAGAATCTAACACAACTATGCAATACCAAATACTACATTCGCCTCAAACAACCAATAAATAGTTAGTTGAAATGATGTATTATCTGTATTTGAGAAAACTGTGAGATCAGGCTTAGCAGGCTGAATGTTATGTTTCCACTGCTGATTGCACAATGTCAAATGTTCATAACATATTCCATAGTTATACATGTCCTACACTAACTGCATTTTATGTTGTACTTACTAAATATGTTTTCGTGGAGACCAAACATGAGAGCTAGGTTTACGATCATGTCAAGCTCTGACTCCATTCCAAAAGAAACATATCTGCAAATACTCTTGTGTATTGCTTCCTCTGCTCGTATTATCAAAGTGTTTACGGAAATGCAGTGCAAACGAAAATTGGTTATAATATAGATCACCAGTAGAAACATATGGTTAGCTTCTGATCATATAATAAAACAGTAACATGTATTGTGATGCACAAGGCGTTAAGTGGAAACCATTTAGAATGATGAATAAGTTGATATATATTAACTAAGATTTTTTTTTAATGTAAATTGGTAGATTCTTCTTCGGTGCTCATACACTTGTTATGGGAACTCTTTGTCAACCACATATTTTGACCATATACTGCTAGGTTTTATTTCAACTTACCCGCACAAATTTCTCGCAAACACTTATCAATCATTTTTCTGAAGCTTCTTGTACCTATACAAACTTATATCGTACTTATGGCGTGCGATTCCATGTGCAAATGGGCGCTGTTCTCAACCATTAAGTCTGTATCTGTTTCGTTTCATGTCAATTACAGAATATGAAAATCATTTCTAGTTACAAATATCAAAGAGTTGGAGAAAGGAAAGGAGCCACTTAAAATTATGTTAATTTTACGGTATTCTACAAAGTTCTCTTCAAGATTACAATAATATTGTTAAATATTCACGCAAGGAAGACAACATCTTTACCTTCCGCCTTCTTTACGTGTTTGCATTGTTTGTGTTCGCTATCATGAATATGCAGTCATCAAGTTTGACTTTATTGAATTTCTTCAACGATTTATTGTTATAAATAGCAATGACATTTGCTACAGAAAATGATAATGATCTGAAAAAGAAGGCTAATGCACGCATGCTTTTAATATGGATAGCGAAAGAGGTGGTTTAACTTCAACGTATAGTTACCTTTTTTTTTGTTCATAAACAGAATCTTTCCAAAATTTAATTTTGTCGTCTACCAATGCTTCGTTACGATCCAATCCGTTTTCAATTCCTCCAAATTTTTCATTTTTGTCGGATGTGAACAATTTGGTCTTATAAAAATGACTTGTAGCTAGGACATATAGCACGAATATCTCATCGGTTATATTTAAAAAAAAATGCAATTGGTATATCACTGTCAATAACTAAACGATATGTTGTTCCTGTTGTTTATTATTGTTTCAAACTTATATGTTTGTTGTTGTTGTTGTTTTTCAGCGTGTCATGCGTAACATTAGCAAACGTTACTTGAACTATCAACGAAGAGGAGAAGCAGCTGAAGGAGTGAGCGAAGATGACCTCAACGAAATCAAGCAAGATATTTCCTCGTTTAGATACGAAATGTTGGAAATTTTAAAGGACAAAGGACCAAAGAAGGGATCGGGGATTGATAAGTCAGACGGCGCTCGCAAAGGAAGTTCTCTCAGTAGTGTAAGTACACCGTCTTTCGCAGAATCCGTAAATGGTGCCAAGCCTCTCGAACGAGTTCCCTCTTATCTCATGAGGAAGGGGCGTAAGGGAAAGAAATCGTTGCAATACCAAGACAGCACACAGCATAAACCTATCAAGAAAGCACCGATACAAGACGATGACATGTCCCTGCCAGAATTCTTAAAAGTCCGCAACGTCAAGAACGTCGTGACGGCGGTTAATGAGATGCAGAAACAGTCAATGCGCAGACGGATGTCATCTACAGGAACAGAACTTGCTAGGAGTTTCTGGTCCAGTCATTTCAAGCAAGGAACCATTGCCGAGGAAAAGGATGATGCGGCTGAAGAAGGCAAGACGACGGAGGATATTGAACTATCAAATCTAAATGAAGTCGAAAAAGAAAAGGAAATGGGCGACTCAGCGATGGCTTCTTCTCCGGATGACTCCCCCACGACGCCAGGACGAGCTGCTGCAAAGAGGGAGCATGGTGATCGAAAAACGAACGGAGAAGGGAAGGAAGAAACTAACAGTGCTAACAGTTCGGATAACAGTGGTGAGACATCCGGGATTGTGTCCAACAACAACAGCTTTCAGTCTCAAGACTCAGTCGACGAGGGTGTAGACCAGGAGGTCGACACGGATAGCTTAGATCAAGACGTCTTCGCCGAAGAGACGGTGGCACCGACACCTACTTTCTTCAGAGAACTTGATCCATCGAAGCTACCAGAACCAAGAGACTGGAGGGCAAAGAGGAACTCGTTTCCATGGGTTACGCTCAAAGACAGTGGACACGAAGGAGATTCGCAGGAAACCAATCGCTATGTGTACAATGGTGTGAAAGAAACTTAA
>KN883629.1:129950-156858 GCA_000934455.1 Apostichopus parvimensis | reverse complement strand
AAGTATTACCTTTTTTAGCATCCAACAACCCTTCAAGTATTCTAAGGACATTTCTTCACATCATCCAACCAACAAACCTTGGTTCTAAATAGGTTTAGTAACATTTAAAAACTATTATCATGTTGCTGTGAATAGTCGTTGATGATTTTTAATTAGCCCACACTTCATAGTGAGGTAATTTGTTGTTTACTCGCAAGATAACATCTCTCCAAGCATCCAACAATTCCTAAGATAATCTTAGGACATCCCTCTATACCTGTCAACAAAAACATCTTGGTTCTAATAAGTTTAAATGCATTTAAATGCCGTTTTCGTGTTGCTGTGACAAGGAACTGCTTTGTTGTAATCGTCGTACACCGTACAAGAGTGACGTCATTTGTTTGTTGTTTACTCAAAAAATAACACCTCTCCAATCATCCAACATCGTGAAAAATGTTCCTAGGACATCCCTCTACAACTTCCAACCAACAAACCTTGGTACTAAATATGTGCAACGAAACTCGTTTTTTAAGCACATTTTGAGGCCTGCCCCGATGGACTATGTGTATAATACAAATTCCAGTCAGTTTTTGTTTCCTTTTCAGCAAAAGATAAAACACAATTCTCATCTGTAGAAGTCTCAATTGTAGAAAGAACATTACAGATTGCAATCATTAGCACCATTTGTTTCATTTTCGCGTCAACTCTCGCGTGTGTACTTAAAAAGGGTAAGTTTATTACGATATCAGGTCAAAAACATAGATATCAATTATACGTACAAAAGCTAAATCGAATCTTTTACATTCGTAGAGTTATAGTGGAGGGGCGTAACAAATGTTACAACTATTTATAAATATATATTTTTTCATCAAAAGAGCTTTGTGTTCGGACCTGCCAATAGAGCTGCATAAAATCAGCATTTCATCGTCACGGCCATATCACCGAATATGAGCTATTTTAAGGGTTTATTTACTATAATCGATGATCAATGCAGTTATAATATATAAGATTATATTGTTACACAGCCAAAATTTTCCATTTACAGCGCTTTTTAGGAGAAGAACATTGACAGTATCGTGAGTGTTTTTTACCATCACATCATGTTTCACCATGATAAACCTTTAGGTTATCTTGCCTATTAATTTCAGATTTTGTTATGATACTATCATCGACTAACTCTGTTACTATCGATTACCTCCGATATTATTGCCTACCCTATTGAATAGAAGGAGTACATAGGAGCGATTTTAATGCTGTGTCTTTTAAATATTGGATGTAGCTAGTTTATCAATATTTAATTATAACTATTAATATTATTAAATTTTGTAGAATGATGTAACTTAATTATTTTAGTACCTGCAATATATCCACAACTCAAAGAAACAGCTTAGGAACATGACGTGTTGCTTTTAAAAGAGGCGAATTTGTCTACGATTAACTATAAATTCAATGATGTCATTTTTAGGTTTTTCCCCTTAATGGTGGCTATTACTGTTATGAGTGACACACTGTTAAGATAATTTGTATCAATTTTAGTTACTGTACTGCTGAAAGTAAAAGTGATATTTGTACAAAGGTTAAACCAATTAACCACCCGAGTTTAAAAATGTATAACTATTAGGATGTGATACTTTCTTTTTTGCTCACGATAATCGTCTTTGCTTCTATTTACACAGATCAGTGCGTGATGATGACACGTCTCGTGGAAATGACATCACTCTGAATTCACTAGGTGATCTAAGTTAATAGTTCTCTTGCAACTTTGATCATAGAAATAAGAATTTGTAATATGCCACTATCGCGATTATATTCACATTGGACAACTGTCTTCATTGTCTATAAAGTATGTTGTCCAACAGCAAACGGACAAGATACCAAACGGACAGTACCATATTATGAAAATAAAGGAAATTATTTAGTTTAATTTATTTAACGTCAGGCACTAGAAATATGTTGTAACTGGTCTCATGTTATATTTTCTTCTAGCAAAAGATGGTGATCATGAAGATCTAATTTGCGGGTAACATTTTTCATTCCTCTCTGATGTTCTTTGACAACGTTTTACTAGTAAAATCAAATCAAGACAGTAACCGTTGTTAGCAAACATGTGAACACAGAGACACACAATTACTTAACATGTTGTATATTTCTTACTCTTGCAGTACTGTTGGTGCTTTACAAAGTGTTCTTCCTGGCTACTCAACCTACATTGTTGCAGATGATGAAGACGGTACGAAAACATTTACTGGTTGTAAAGTAAAGTAACATTTTGAGGAGACTTTAAGCTACATGTACTGTGAATTATTGTTCTGACTAGTTTCATACAATTCTGAGTAATCCTTTATTGTTGAATGCCTTGAATCTAGGAGACTACAGAGTACTAAATTAATAAGAAAAGGTCTTTATGTGATAGTTCAGATTCCACTCTAATCGGGCATAAATCTTTCTTTCCTTTACAAGTTTCGTCCAGTTTCATGTTGTGGTTGTGTGTTTTTGTTTGGTTTAACAAATAGAGCAAAGCGTGTTATTAGTCCATGTATCTTTTATTATTTCAATCATTCGAAATCAATGAAACGTGTTAAGGGATTTATATTTTCCTTCAGGTCAGATGAGATAATATTTGTTCTTCTTCTTTGTACTATGACGTTCTTAATAATATTTCTATAGTATATCAACATTACTACATAACACTACCTAAAGCCTACCACTTTAGGAATCAATATAGTAGGTTTATATGAGATTTCATTCTTATTTGTTTTGTTTGCCAGAGGAGCTTAACACAGTCGAAACCACACTCAGGTAAAAATATTTTTGTTTCTCATAATGAACCAAATTCGTGAAACTAATGCCTAATTTTTACAAATGCTCATGACGGTAACAAGCATGACCAAAATAAATACAAAGTTTCATGAGTATCACTGTTACTCTAATCATTTGAATTCCCTTAAGCCGATCAAGAGATGTATAAAAAAGCTCACCTATCAGTGTTAGTCATTATTGTTAGGATAGACTCGATCATTTTCAAAAATTTAATGGGGAAAAGGAGAAACTGAAATAATTGAGGGAAAAATACACTCGACTTTAAGTTCTTTCGTTTAGCTGATAAATCAAATAAGCGTCCTATGAAATGTTGTTGAGAAAACACAGTGGAAGAAAGTTAAACTCTACGGCTGTAGTTAGTACTGTCATAAAAAAGTTTTTTTATTGAATATTCGACATTAGCTTCGTGTGAGTTCAATTTAAATTGCACTTAAAACTTAATCCGAATATGGTTGATTTTTAAAGCTATGATTACTGACTTTAAAATAATTTTCAAAACAACACCACAGTTAATAATTTCTAGGGCATTTGAAAAGTAATATACATTAAACTTTAATTCATTCAATCCAGTCGCAGACTTCCAGAAATACCAAATCAAGAGGGAGACGATGGCGAATACGGTCAGTGGTTATAAATACGATGTATTCTTTAAGTTTCCTTTTGGTCAATTTTCCAATTTAATAATTCTATATGTTTTCCAGGAACCCTTTCCACTTTCGTTATGCTTTTTTTAAATCACAAATCCAAACCGAAAGCAGAAACTCGGCTATCATCGTCATAATGAACATGTGCGGTATGAATATTTATGATAAACAAGTGACCTAAAGCCTAATAATTCATTAAGGAGTCATCAGAGTATGCTTGATTTTTATTATAATGTACAATGTGATGTAATATATTTGCTTTCTTGCTTTAAACAAAATCATCATACAATATATTGTTAATGTAATAAAGACTTTGCCAAAGTTTTTGATAAAGTTATTACCATGTAACGGCATAGAGTACTTAGTAATCAATCGTAAGTAGCTTTATGATGTAATCTACAGTAAACCAAAGAGTCTATGTTGTGTATGAAGGAATAATAGAATTACTATCCCACATCCCAAAGCTTGGTACTATCACTTTGGGATCACCATAACCATAGTCAATACATATTGGGTTAAGTATAGGATATGCAGCTTTTGTTCGCCAATTGTTATTGCATGTCTCGTTGTGCCGCCTGTTACGGTCGGTATTTGAAATATTGGAAGACACTTTCTCATTGCGATAGCATATTACTCGGAGACCAAACCAATGGAATCAGGAAGGAGTGTTTATCAACTCCACGACGTCTGCGTTCTTATGAGTCTTAAGGTTGGAGAATTATACAAACGTTGGACAGGAATACTTAACTACGACAATAATCGAAGTAAATCCGTAGTTATCACCACAGCATCAGGTGAAGCATATATAGCCTACTTAACTATTATGAATTCATTATTATTTACTAACATCTATACTATATTCTTTATAACTACATTTTGTTTGTCATATCATGTGTTTAATTTCTTCGAATTCAGTATATCATATTATATTTCAATCCTGAAGGGCACTTGCATATTTCAATAACGGGTTGGATTGCTCGGATTAGTAGTTCATTAAAGCAATGGTTACGTTCATCCTAGTAGAATTGTTCACAACTTCCATGATTGGTACACAGAAATCGACACCTCCTCTACGGCTCTCCATTGGAACTACCTTGTTCGACGCCTTCTAGAGCTCCCTGAAAATGCCGAGAACATTGTCAGGACGGAGGGTATATACATGGATGGAGGTATGAACGTATTAATGAATGGATTAATTTAATCAGCCGTTATGTATGTATACGTCTATGATAAAATGCACAGACCAAGTACATATAACTTAGTCCAACAGTTAAATGAGGGCAGATACAGTACCTCTCTCGCAAGCTTTTTGTCAAATTAACGCTATTTTTGGTAAATAACGCTATTGTTACATAACGTTACGGTATAACTAGACACAGTGAGACGAAGTCAGAAAAGGACTGTGGTTGATAGAAAAAATGTTGCAAACATTGTGTAATTATTGAGTAACAAAATACTTCAATGACTATTTAGTCTTGGAGAGCATGCATCGAACAAGACAGGACATGGTGAAAACATGGTCAAACACATACATCATTATATTCTTCCATTTATTTTCTTATACCGAAAAATAACATTTACAAATAGCCCTCTTAATTGCACAGTACAAGTAATTAATCACAATCTTCAGAAAAACGACCAACTCAGCACTATACCTGAACTTGTAAAGAGAACATTCTCGTGTCTTAAGAAAACAATTTATATCGGAGAATTTATTTAAAAATCAACTACGCTTTAACAGGCGTCATGGAATACCTTAACATAGAAACCCTCCAAAAAATTCATTAATAAATTGTTTAATATATTATCAACATTAAATCCTTCTTATATCGTGATCAATTATTTATCGTACGTTATTTAGGTCAAATTTACCTACTACAAGAACACATGGTATGCAAAACGTTGCAAGATTTCATGGAAGACGGATGCCCAGGAATGAGTTGGTCAGAATTGATGGCAAAGAACTCTGTCATGGATATCCTGAAAGGAATGGACTTAATTCATTCATACGGGGTAAGTTACGTGCTACTTACGTGCTACTTACATCGTTGCATTTGATATTTGTCGATGAATGCAATGAATGCAATGATCTTCATAACACATTTCCTGTTTAAAGTTGTCTATTTGTTCTGTTGGCGTAGAAGGAAGTTCCTATCACGGCGTATTTTCCTGCCTATGATGATAGGGCACACGTCCAACCCTACCATATATGCCAGACAGTCGTGTCCAAACATATTAGATACACCGTCTGATCAAGTTTCCGCCCCACCTGGCCTAGCTAACTTGATCCGCCCAATGTCTTCGCGATTTTGCCGAGGTAATTCTACACCGTGTATCTCCCATCAGATATGACCCCGCGGGGTCATGCAATTCCATTGGAGTTCCCTGTACCGTACTGTAATATACACAAAGTTTACATACAAGAATTCAGCTAGCAACTCGTCTGTACTGTATAAGCCTAGTTTACTAGTATCGCGAAGTTTTTTTTTACTCGACAGTTCTCAAAGTTCAATACAAAGTGATCATACTTTATTAGTTTCACAGTACTTTCTCATTCTTTCAATACTAAAAGAGGACTTTCAGCAAAGTAAACATATTAATCAAAGATCGTGAAAGTTCACTCGCAAATCGTAATTAACAAATTACTGTTGTGATATTCGAAGGAACCTAAGTATGAAACGCCGAGATTATGCTCTTTGCTCTTGGAACTGAACTTACAATCACTGATATATTTCTTTACTTTATTCCCGATATCGAATATCTGAATCCGGCAGATTCCGGCAGAAACTGTTTTACTATCGCGAATATAGAATATCAAAGATAATGTATATCCTACTGTCGGATTAGCATAACCAACTTGTTAAAAAACATTAGTGACTTAAAAACAGGAAACTCTTTAATACCCATTATTAAACAATCATCGATAAAATTGAGCAGCAAGGGAAAATTATCGGTTTCACTTTTACTTTAATAAAGCTATCTCCAGTAGCATATATAAGTTTGCATTTACCTGCAATGAAAAGTACCGACTGTATTTACATTTTTTGTATTTTATGTGAACTGGTTCTGTGTTCATTTCACTACAAAGCATCAGGAGCCTGAGATGCCAGTTAGTTGTACCATGGAGGTAAAAACAGACCTCCATGGTTGTACCAGGGAGCTGCTACTCCAAGGAGGTTCTACAAGGAGAGCCGCCTAGGTTGCACAAGCTTCCCAATGTATTTTCAGTTCATTGATTCCACACAATAGATCCAAGCATATCGAGCTGGAGATTGGATCTTGTGGTCAGCAGGGAGGAAATCAAGTAATTAACTGTGACAATCTGCTACCAGAGTGGGAGATATGAGGGGTATTGATGTCACTGAGCTTGGTTACCTTTGGCCCCAGATTTCACAGCGGCAAAGATTCGCTATATTACAGAGATCTTTTCTTTTAGTTTTTTGTTTTCAAAAGAAACAACCTATTTAATTATGAACTATTCGTATTTTAGCTTCTACATCCAGGGTTGTCGAGACGTAAAATTCTGGTGACTAGAGCAGGGATCTGTAAATTATACGATTTCTGTCTGTCGGAAGACGTGACAATCATTGTTCGTTTGATTAAATCAAAGGTAAGGATAAATGTGAAATAACCTCACAAAGGCTCACAATGCCAAAATCGTACATGGATCGTAAAGTACCCCTCTTAAACTTGAAATGTTTAAGTAACTGCAGGAGTTTATATTGATTGTTTAGCTACTTTTTGAGGGGAACTAGAAAAATATTGCTAATTTAATACATTTTCGTCCCGAAGCCTTTTTATTTTGTTTCGCACCCCCCCCCCCCCTCGCCGCAAAAAAAGAGAAGAATAACAAGAAGATTTGCTGTCTCATCGTGGCTGGCCTGTTCAAATCAGTGCACTACCTTTCTATATTACTAACAAAAGAATGAATATTAATTTCAATCCTTTCTTATTTTCGGTTTGGATATGAAACAGTCAAATTACTACGAAAATCAACTCCCTCCGGAAACGATACAACGGAACGAATACTCAAAAGAAAGTGATGCTTGGTCATGTGCAGTTTGTGTTTGGGAAATAATGACAAATGGTAAATTTATTGCGGTGTACTGATGCATGGCGGTGGAGAACAATTGAACCCAGACAGTTAACAAGTTTCCCTTTTTCTTTTTTTTTTCAACTCCACTTCCACCTCTTGCCCTTTTCAGTCGTTATTATTACGGCGATCATTACGAGTATGTATTGCGATTATTATACGAATAATCTCCGGAAGTTTTAATGCGACTGCTATAGTCCCATCCTCATGTATATGTCCCCCCCCCCCCCTCCCCCTTGAAGTGAAATAAGTTTGTAAAGCTCTCTGGTGGTTCTTCCTTTATGGATCAGGAGTTCTATGCTTGATGTTAAATTTAAAGTTATATGGAAAAATTACTTCATCAGAATACTTAATGTACTTTCAATGTAACTACAATGGGAACTTCGAATTCGTTTAATATCATTGTGTCTGAAGCATTTTAGTGTTCAGCGTCAGTTAAAAATATGCAATGAAAGGTGCATATGCGTGAATTTTCTTGATGGTTAAAACTTTATATTCCCAACAATGTTGCTGCCATTTATATATTTTGCAGGCTCCATACCCTTTCAGGGTAGCGGATGGGGGAAGAACAATGCAAGCTACGAAGCACATGATTGTCCACAAAATATTGCCGAAATATTAAGGTAAGCATCCTTGTGTGTGCAGTTTCCTTCTTTTTTTGGTAAGGTATTGTAAAAATATTTTCTTTGCCTTGACCTAGACAGCCACCCCTCACTTTGAATGAAATGCCATACGATAGTTACTGGAACGGCACTATGACAACCGGATATATTGCATGAAAAGCATGATATGTTTAGAACAATCAGACTGAAAAAAAGTAGTAAGTTTCAAGGTAAAGCCATGGGAATACTTAACATGAGGTGGAAAATAATGCCTTATCTATATATAATAAATCTAACTATGATCACTTTTAGATTGGTTGTCAACAATACATTTAACAGAAATATTTCCAATATCCTTTCCTACAACTATAACAAACTTAGAATATATAGTTACAGTTACCTGAACAAGGTTCTATTATAATACTGTGGTTCATGCCACAGAAAACGTCAACAGATTGCTGCATATTGCCTGAACGTGGTGTGGTATTACCACTATAGTCGTCGATGTTATTAAGCATCTCCATTCAACTTGATCACACATTTCCATATTGCTACAACTATGATATAGGACAAAACTCATTGTGCAAGGGAGGTCTCATAAAGTGGGGTGGGGCAAAATGGGTTGAGGATATGTGCAGGTGTATAACTACCTTCGAGGAAATGTTACGCGAGATAAGGAAACGTTATCTTTAAAAATTATTTCCAATAGTTAGTCATACATTAACGTCAGTTGATAAAGTGCTAAAAATCATCTATGAAGTTGAAATGCAGATACTTATCCTCTCACACGTGATATACAAGAGAAGAGGAAGTATAGATTCATTTTAAAGGTATAGTACATTAAAGCATAAGAAGATGTGTCCAGAGTAATAAGGCAGCAAATAATTAACACATAATTATGCCCATGAACAGTACAAATTAAATATAAAATACACACAATAACAAGAGTATATGAGTGAAGCAAGTGAACAACTTCAACTTACAAAGCTTTGAAGGGTAAACAAACACGACCTTGCATTCAGCATTACCCAGCGGCATACTGGGTCACTCTATAGTTTACACAGGCTTTCTTGGAGATGTTTAGTAATATGTAAGGAGGAGCCAATAGGAAAATTGAACGTTATAACATTGCAAATTGATCGGTGACATACGTTGAACAACGCAAATACATACAATATGCAGACACCCACATAAAACTCTGGCCACAAGTAAATCACTTGTATCATTCAGTGACACATTAAATCCTAATAAGCCTCAGTTCACGGTGGTATGTTTCTACTTACATATCCTTAATAAACTTAAACAAAGCAATGTCATTTACATACGAAGAAAAAATATGAGGAGAACACGTGACCCTAGACTAACGGCCAACCGAAAAAGGATAAGCGTAAGCTCAGGTGTCGGCAAATATGACTTCCATTTGAACGAGTTCAGTTTTGAGCCTCTATGGATCTCGGATCACTTAGTATGCAAATTGTGTAACACAAAGGAATTAAATGACATGTCAGTATCATTGGATAGCATAGTCTCTGTATAGTGAATCAACTACTTCCAAGAACATAGTACGTGAAACAACTGTAAATATTATGTTACTTGGTGACCTTCATGGATGCATTCCTCCTGATTGCTAAAATAATTTATCGCTCCAGACAACAATATTTGATACACATTTAATCCTGGAATTGACCCTCGGACAGTAGGATCGTTTGAACACCATTGGTACGGTGAGGTGGGTGTTCACTGGCCCTATTGATTATCTCCTTCCGGATATTTGATATATTATATAAAAAACGGGTTTTCTGCAGATCCTTGGGCGGAATAATGGAGAATCTCAGATTTGCTGAAACTAAACCAGAGCAAAAAGAATCGGCAAATCTGTTGTGGATGAAATTATGGTAAACCTCCCAGTGACACTGGATGACACGTTCGTCTAGAAACAGCGCTCCTCGGGGACGTGGTTAATATCTTGAACGAACAAGGGAGCTGTCTCGTCTGTTACTTAAATACGCTCCTCTTTTAGGATCGCACAGTTCATGGTCTGGGAACACGCGAGGAACAAATGAACAGGACTGGGACAGGTACACGCAGACGCAGACGCGTCACCACGTTGTGGTTGTGCAGCACAATAGACATAATTATCCGTTCGTTCATGCTATATTTGGCATTAAATTGTACGGTATGTTCGTAACGTTCTCGTCAGGGCAATTACCTAGGCTGCAGGATGTATTTAATTGGTAGCATGTGAGCACATGCTGGCTGGTGATGCAAATATAAGTACATTGTACCTTTATAGGTTTTAAATCTGATATATGTAAGTCTTAGGTCTATACATGTCATTTCTCCGATCTCGTTATCGTGAGAGAATCAAGGTTTAAACTATCGGTTTTTCAACTATCGGTCGAACAACGACCATTTCTTGATCACGTTCGACGAAGCAAGTGTCATATCTACCTAATAAATGTTCGTGCGAACTGGTCTCGAATACCGACAGTTAGGATGTTAGGAAATTGATCTATTTAGCATTGGCTATTGAGCCAGATATGAGATAGATTTTAATTGTAATCGACAATATTCCTCAGTTGTGCACACAGTGTACTGTTGCGGCAAGTTTAGTTGTCTATTCCTGTTTATTTAGTTGTCTATTCCCTATTTACGTCATTCTTATGTTCATATCAGTAAACTAAGTCTATACCTTGTTTCAGTTCGCTCTCAAATCGCCTGCGACGCTCCAATGTATGTTAAAGTCACAATGTGTATTTGCCAAATTTTAACTTCGACTTTTCCAGCATTTCGCTCTCAAAGCTCAGTGAAAATAACACCGTTATATGCAATTTTCATATTAATAATCATGATTTTTTTTGAGTTACCTGTCGTTGAACATTTTGAGCAGATAAAATGAAACAAGTCCGTAGATTCTACAAACTTCATGCAAAAATTGCAAGCCCCGTCTAATACATTATGTGCCAACCAAATCTCTCTGTTTTGTTAACGACCGGTAGGCCTGTGTGCTAGCTTCTTTCGGTCTTACCGATGTAGCTTGCGAAATTGTGTCATTTTCTTCCATTGCAAGGAATAAACAGGTGTTTTCAGACGTTTCCTCCATGAAATTGGGTAAAAAGGTATATACAGGAGACTTTAAACAACAATCAGTCAATCGTTTTGGTTTTGGTAGAGACGTTGGCACGTTCATTTCCTTATTACCATCAGAGTGAGGCATTTTCAAAGTTTCAAAAAACGGAAGGGACAGAATTAAAGCCGAATGCGCTTAGGATTGTTCCCACAAAAACATTTATATTGGTGCTTAGTCGAGACAAGATAATCGCAATTTCCATTCTAGTTTGTGTCAAAATCTTTACATTTGATAGCGCCATTTGGACGTTCAACTCGGGGTTTTCCAAATCTGAACCTCCAAATATAACAATTTTGCTCGGTATTCGTATATATTAAAATGTCGATAGTGCTAAGTTCGTTTCTTATGGGGATATAAAAATAAGTGTGGCACAATCACCAGCATCTCCAAAGTCCTCAAACATCCCGATTTTCAAATAAGAGGGTGTGTTGCTCTGTGTTTGCTGAATTCAGCCGACTTAAATGTAGATGTTTAAAAACATCTTTATGTTTAAAGTTCTGTATATAATTAGGTCTGCACGCAGGGTTCTGCCAAATTAATGAATACTACCAACATTTTGTACGGATTAAAAAAGGAGGGGAGTACACCACCACCCCGGGATCGGTGACTGGATTTTGTTTAAACTGTAGAGGTTCGCGGGGTATGTTGCGTTGCAAAGTTCTCCAAAAGAATGCCGTCCATACATGCCTTGATAGAGCAAGTTCGGTTGATTGCTTTAGTGATTTTTTTTCCAGAGGATGCTGCAAACTCATAAGTGAATTTTGCCATACCTCCCAAATATAAAGGTAGTCGCTGTCAAGTAATTATTTACTCTTCAACTAGATATGTTAAAGCTGTATACAGTATGATCTAGTAGGTTATGTCAGGAATGAATGTTCAATTCATCAAGATAAAGTAAAACCGAACTCATCAGGAATTCAACGAATTATTAAATTTTCACAGAAAGTGTAAAGTTAGTCAAACATTTATATCTATCAGGGATTCTTTTCCGTTTACTAATTCTAGGCTTCCTTCTTTTTCTCTTAGAAATGAAGTTTTACTACGATGTTGGTCAACGGACGTTTCCAATAGACCTTCAATCTCTCAACTGAGAGCGGCTTTGAAAACTTGAGGTAACGAAAGGGGCTATTGCTACATGTAAAAGTATATCGGTCCAAACTTAGTTTCCGTGTAATACTTGGCTTCTAAGGAACAATGCTACGCATCCATTATAGTCAGGGAAAGAGAATCGAGAGATTTCACTGATTCCTGCCTTAGCATGTATAATCCTATCCCAATAGAAGCTACTTAACACCCTACCACACCAGTATAGTCATCACCAGCAAGGTTAGGTTCCTGTTCAATAATAAACCTGAAATGAATCTTGAACTACAGACAGGCAATAATCTTGGGGTTCTTGTTGACCTTTATCTTCCCTAAACAACAACAATGGACCTTTATGTGGAAAAGTAGGCGACTTATAACCTCTTATCCCTACAACTGCATAATGCAGTGGAGCTTTACTCGCCAAGTTTGAAACGATACAATCCTTGTTCCGCATGTGTTACCTTCGACCAGAAAAAAAATGAAAGGAGATCAACTCGTGGCTATCGGCTAGACGAAAGAAACTGCAGAAGCAACTTGCTCAGTAACATTCTACCCTTGCGCCTACGGAAATCCCGGAGACCTAACACTTAAAGAAAACGAACCAAAAGGTTCCTCAAGTCGACTTATGAGGGAGTAGAATTCCATTCTATAGCACTCCCTCCGGACTCGGGCAGTTGACCCAGAGCTCCGTCGCAGGTGATTCCTGTTCATCTTCCTCGACGGCTGGTCCTATGTCCTTGTCACCTGCTCTGGTGGGAAAACCACACAAATTGTTCCGCTTGAAGACTCTTTTACGAACAAATACTGCTAGCAATTACGTCCGACGCATCTTTGAACGGCTGATGGGACTTCTTTTGGGAGTGTGGGGGGGGGGGTCACAGATAATTTTGGGGACATGGTCAGCCGACTCCGAGGGCCGATATACCAACGAGTATGAGGCGGTAGCAAGAAATCTCCGTCATTTGCATCATGCTCTCATGCGCAACACTGCCACGGCCTTTAGCGATAGCACAATATTCGTGAGATATACCAACAATTAAGGAGCACCAGGTCCGTCCAAGTCTGTCAGGTGACGAGGGATATTTTACACCAGGGTCAGCATAATGAAAAAGTTCACCAGAGTATATCACAATGCAGGGACGGACAACCAAATCGCAGATGCCCTGCCCGAGTGGTACCTATCGCCATTTACTTGTGCGACACTGTTAAACCTGCTTGGCTCTCCGCACATCGATCTCATCTCTATGCATCAGCCGACAATGCCAAAATTCCGACATTTGGGCTCGAGAACGTATTGACCACAAGCTTTTTCATGCCTGATCCACAGAGTCCTGCTGAAACCCAAGTCCGCCAGATGTAGACTTCTTCTGATAGCCCTAAAATGACACCGGAGACCCTGCTGAGTCCACGTCACGATATTCCACCGAGTGTCCCGGATTCGCCGCAACTCCTTTCACATACCAAGTGAAAATTTTTCATTCACAGCATCCGATCGATCGATCGATCTGACTGAGTGGCCCTCAGGGTCTACGAGTGGTGCTCGGCTCGTCAGATTATTCAGCGTTCAGCGTCTGTAAATCATCTGACAGATTTTGTCATGCACCTATCCCATCATCAATCACGCTGCATCGCTGCGCGATCTCTGCCGTCTACAAAGTTTCGACGATTATACCACAATGGGGGCAAACAAAGTCATCTTCGCAATCCTACAGGGCATGGCCAACTGTCATTTCGTAACCTCGCTCACAAGACGCTGCAATGAGGAGACCGCATACGATGCGATACGCATGATGTTTGTTTAATGCGCCGGTTTGCCTAAGAACCAGGCTTCGATTTTGTGCCAGTGGACAACTTCTTATCAAGAATCTCTAAATTTGTATGCATTAGAGGAGACAAAATGCGATGGCCGGTCTAAGCCCTTTCGTGATAGCTCGAGAGGGCAAAGCCTTTACCGCATCATCCTCCCGGACACATACTGAGGACATTATCTCAAGGTGTCTGGTACAGTTGTTTCTCCCCCATGCCTCATATTTCGAGCACACGATCTCAGAGATCAAGTCTCTTCTAAAGCACTGGCCGCATTCGTTCCACTGGGAGACATATTGAAGGCGGCCTCGCACGGTGTTGAGAGTTCCTTAGGGTAGCTACCGCCCGTTGTACCGCTCACCACCGTAGAAGTGCTACTCCGACGGAAAGAGGTAAGAGAGGAGCAAAGTAAATTGAACAAACCTTCTGGTTTGGGGATTTACAAGTCACGAAACTTACCATTCTCCCCCACGCCCCACCTCCATGAGAAGATACGAAATACAGCTTACAGTGGAATATACGATCACGACTGTAACTTCGAACCGAGTATTCTAAGGTGAGTAATTCGTTTGCATGTACGAGTTATTTGAGAGATCTGCAACTGCCATCTCATGTCGAACCATTGTTAGATATCGTTTCACCTTACATTCTCACCCATCTTTCCGTGTTCAGCTGGTGGGGATCTAGCTCGACCGCCGGGATTCAACTGGTTGTGTTTTCTTCACTTTAATCTAGTACCTACTCTTCCGTATTCATAGTTTTTGTTTTCTTTTTTGGATAGATCCTGAAGGAGGAGTAAGTAGGCGGTGTCACAGAAGTGGGGGCACAGTGCTAAAATTGTCCATTTATGTAGATATGAGAGCGCATATGTTAATTCGGAGACAGGTCACGATGGTGGCGTTGAGTCGAGTCCCGTTCAGATTGATAGTGTGCGGTCGGCCGATCGATAATATCCTTATAGAAACTCTTGTATTAACACCAGACAGAGCACTTAATCGCAGTTACATATTTAACCAGTCATCGTTAGGACGTGTATTATTCAGTTCTTAGAACAATCCATAGACATGAGCACATCAGTGTGTGGTCACAAGTCCTCATTAATGTTAGGTCATCTTAATAGATTTAAAGTACAATACGATGAGCAAAATTCCACAGTGTTGATTATCGTAAGTTTGTTACACTTAAAAGTAATTGATTAAATCAATTTGAATATTTTCTTACTAATATTATTAAACGTAACACTCCTTACCACTCATTTGACATTGATATTGAAGCGTAAACTGTAAATTTTCAGGGCATTATGTATGTTGCTTCTTTATTAACAAATGTGATTTTTTTTTTATCATTGCTCACAGCTAATGGACTACCGTAAGCCACTCCGAGATATACTGATCCCACCGAGGATGTCAATTTGGTTTTATTGTGGAATTACAGATTTGAGGCATCGGATGGCTAAACTATTCAGTTATTGCTGCACACCACGCACACTGCATATACCATATCACAGCAACATGTTCATATCACACCGAAGATGCCAATACCATTTCATGCCGAAGTATATGAGAGGACTTACTGTTGAACACCGAGAACTTGACAACCATTATACATCCCATACACACTGTCTTCCACCTATCTCATTTTACCTAGAGGAGGTGTTGACTTGGATTGGGTTGATCAACTAGGCTCAACGCAGGAAGACAAAGTCAACAATGTTGCTACAGCTCATCAGGAATAATAGAGGCATAGGCTGCATATGGTAATCACAATTGCTTGGCCCAATAATCTCACATTTATTAATAGCCATCATGGGCTATAGGAAATACATCTATCTTCTATAACAATATGCACTCATGCACTACCTTTGACAATACTGAGGCAGATTTTTTTATAAGAATAAAAGGTGGTCCGGAGAGGCATTCTGCATTTCACAAATATCCAAACTGGCTCAACATTGAAAGTTCAAAGCATGGAATATCCATTGGAAATATTATGTCAATAGAAGATCATTGGAAAGTGCATTAACAATATTGAATAGCCTACATGGTATGCTGTGTGAATGCCCGTGAAAGTGACACTGCAACATGTTGCCTAGAAATAACAGACTGTCTCTAATCTCTCCAAATTTATGTGTTTCTAGGGGTTTGTTCATACTAATGGAAGATAATATCCTTTATTGTAAAAAATATAACCGATCGCCAGGAATGGTAATATGATGCCATATAAGAGCCAATAAAGAAAACATTTATTCTGTTAAGTGTATACACATCTCTGAGGTTTCTTAAAACACTTCCTTTCACACTTATGCTTTACATATAACTTAACCAATTATATGTGTATATTGTTATAGAGAAACAAAATAAATGCAATGAAATCATTTGACGACACATTGTTCATAGCTTGAGAAATTTATGAGAACATTTATACCAGCCGTAGATGTCTTGCGTTTTTTTATTCCTTGACCTAGGTATACGAGGTCTATACGGTCGTGAAGGCGCATGTGTTTGCTAATGTGACACTGTTTGTAAATATGATTACCAAAATATACATTATTACTTGACTACCAAACGACGTCACCGGTGATGTTCCAGTTGTGTAAATCAAACCTTTTGAGATCCAATTCTTAATACCTTGTAAAATGATAAATTGAAAGAGTAACGCTACGATGAACTTTATAGGTGATGAAGGTTCACATGAAAATATCTTGCTGGTAACAATAATCGAAATCTTGTCTGCATTCTACTAAATGCCCTCTTAAAAGTTGGCAAGGAATTGCTAAGCCAAGGAATCGCTCAGCCTTTTGGTTGTCTGGTTTATATTTCTCGTTATACCACGGCCACTATACACCGTCTGCAGAATACTTGAAGAAGGTATACTTGATTTTGTGTCATACATGGCCAAACATTTTGCAATAAATAATGCAAAAGGATCTTTGTCTAGAATGATACGTTGAATGAGGAAAATGGAGAGTGCAAACTATTGCTAAGCTAAAAATGAAATTAGTAATCTGCGAACTGCATTATAAATAGTGGTTTGGTGTGAGGTCGTTGAAACCGAGCCCAATCTCCATACATTGTCGGTTGGACTTCCCCAGAGAAGACGTGAAATGGTCTTTCTGAGGCATATTCAGGCCATAACTGGGTCTACAATTTTCGGGGAGGTCAAAACTGTTGCAAAAGATAAATCAGTAGACATTCCGTTTATGAACGGATGGATGGATGGATGGATGAATAAATAAATAAACAGATCTGTCAAGGTTATGTACACTGTACAAAGATGGATAGCCTCTGTTACGATTGTCATGTCAAAATTGAATCCCCCTTTCCCCCTCCCACCGTTCCTTCATCCACTTCTCAGACTGTTACAAATTGACTTTACAAATTAAGCACATTCCAAAATTCACTATTATTAGTTAAAAATATTTTGCTACGAGAGCCGGAAGTTTTCGTCACTTGTAAAAAAAAACCCTCTTTACTCAGTCCCAAACAATGTTAGTACGCTGCTCCTGGGAGGGCTAAACTGCTGTGCCTCATACAAGTTGTAGGCTACAGTCCAAATGTAAAGTACTGAATTTTTAGAAGTCATCCATAAGCATGACTGGTGTACTGCATGTCTAAGTTGCTCTATTGTCTATAGAATGTGTTTATAGCACAGTAACTCAGTTCGGTGCCCCTTTGGCGGGAAACTTGACATAACTTTGCCTTCCCACCTCTGAAACCTTCATCACTCCCACTAACTGCGTTTGGGAAAAAATGTTCCCGTCTAACGGGAAACTTGACACAACTCCCACTAACTCAGTTCGGTACTACTTAGCCCCTCTAGCGGGAAAATTTCCTCATTTTTGCTTAAGTTGGCATACGCCCATTAAAAGCCTCATTGACTTACACAGTCTAGCTAAACGCTACCCATCACTGAATAGCTGACAGGTTGGCCCGTCTGGCGGGAAACATGTTCCCGACTCCCACTAACTCAGTTTGGTACTGCTTAGCCCGGCTGGCGGGAAACTTGACACGGCTCCCATAGTAACTGAGTTGGGGGCTACTTAGCCCGTCTCGCGGGAAACATGTTCCCGTTTGGCGGGAAACTTGACATGACTCCCACTAACTCACTTTGGTACTACTTATCTGGCGGGAAAAACGTTCCCGTCTTGCGGGAAATTTGACACAACTTTGTCTTCCCACCTCTGAAACCCTCATCACTCCCAGCATCCAGCAAGCTTTAGAACTTAGCTGTGGCCCTGAGTTGAAAGAGAAAAAATGTACTTGTTACTTTGGCACCATTTTCCAAAGGTATTTTATCAGATTTCGGGGCCAAAAAAAGCTCAGGAAAACAGTGTGCTGTGCCCAGTTCTGGAACGAGGGCATGTTCAAACCGTTCCAAAATCGTTGTAGTCGATCATATTGACTAGCTTTTAGTGTAAATCATACCCGACACCTTCACCTATAATTTAGGGTCTAAAACGGCAATTTTCTCATTTTTTGCTTAAGGTAGCATACGCCCATTAAAAGCCCCATTGGCATGCACAGTCTAGCTAAACGTTAACCATCACTGGATAGCTGACAAGCTGGCCTTTCATGGCACCGTGCAGCTGTTTTGCTACGAGAGCCGGAAGTTTTCGTCACTTGTAAACAAACAAACCTCTTTACTCAGTCGCAAACAATGTTAGTACGCTGCTCCTGTGAGGTCTAAAATTGCCTCAGTTGACCAAATTTTGGCACCACATGTGCTTCCATTCATGCTCTTTAACATCACAACCACAAAAAAAAGCACACCCTAATTGATAACATAGCAAAAAAGTTGTTCACCTGCTCCTAATTGGCACTTTTCCTGACCCTAACCCTCGCAGAAAAAATGTTCCCGTCTGGCGGGAAACATGTTCCCGTCTTGCGGGAAACTTGACACGACTCCCACTAACTGAGTTTGGTACTGCTTAGCCCGTCTGGCGGGAAACATGTTCCCGTCTGGCGGGAAACTTGACACGACTCCCACTAACTCAGTTTGGTACTGCTTAGCCCGTCTGGCGGGAAACATGATCCAGTCTTGCGGGAAACTTGACACGACTCCCACTAACTCAGTTTGGTACTGCTCAGCCCGTCTGGCGGGAAACATGTTTCCGTCTTGAGGAAAACTTGACACGACTCCAACTAACTGAGTTGGGTGCTACTTAGCCCGTTTCGCGGGAAACATGTTCCCGTTTGGCGGGCAAGTTGACACGACTCTCCCACTAACTCAGTTTGGTACTACTTATCTGGCGGGAAAACGTTCCCGTCTTGCGGGCAATTTGACACAACTTTGCCTTCCCACCTCTGAAACCTTCATCACTCCCATCATCAAGCAAGCTTTAGAACTTAGCTGTGGCCCTGAGTTGAAAGGGAAAAATGTACTTGTTACTTTGGCACCATTTTCAAAAGGTAATTTAGCAGATTTCGGGCCCAAAAAAGCTCAGGAAAACAGTGTGCTGTGCCCAGATCTGGAACGAGGGCGCTGTTTAAACCATTCCAAAATCGTTAGTAGTCGATCATATTGACTAGTTTCTCAGTGTAAATCATACCCGACACCTTCAGCTATAATTTAGGCTCTAAAACGTAGCATACGCCCATTAAAGCCCCATTGACTTACGCAGTCTAGCTAAACTCTACCCATCACTGGATAGCTGACAAGTTGGCCTTTCATGGCACCGTGCCGGAATTTTCGTCACTTGTAAGGGAGGGCTTAACTGGTCTAAAATTGCCTCAGTTGACCAAACGTTTGCAGCACATGTGCTTCCATTCATGCTCTTTAACATCACAACCACAAAAAAAAACACATCCTAATTGATAACATAGCAAAAAAGTTGTTTTCCTGCTCCTAATTGGCACTTTTCCTGACCCTTAAGAACACTTGGGGCGGATTGATGTAGACGCTATTAGGAGTATGCCACCTTTAGAAACAGTTGGAACCTCTTTTTATGACAGTTTGTTGTATCTCTTCCTATTGTGCCTCATACAAGTTGTGCAGTCCAAATGCACAGTACAGTACTGAATTTTAAAGAAGCAAGTCCTGACTGGTTAGCATATTCCCTGATGTTGATAAGAATATTCATTCAGTATAACACGACAAAAGCGATTGTCAATACCTAATGAAACGTCAAAAAGATAAGCGCTTCGATAGTACGTTCCTCTTATACGATGGTAGAGCAATAACTTACTCTAACATAAAAGAATATATGTACCACAAAACCAGATGGCCGCCTATCATGTTAACAAAGCAACAGTCCAAATCAACGTCCCAGCTCAAAACGTGTAAGCAAAGCAACTACTGTGCCACCAGGCGCGTAGCCAGGAATTTGCCAAGGGGGGGGGGGGGGGCGAAAATGTAGAAAAATTTTCAGAGCCGTAGATATGGCATTGCATACTATCTAAGCGTAGCGCCACCATGGTTGGCGCGAAGCGTACAAGAAAATTTTGGCTGAAAATGCCTCCCAGATCGCTGGAAATGGCACTTCCCAGGCCTTGTAAGTTGCATCTTAGCATTTTCTCTTTTGAAATTACTAGCGATATCATAAAAACATTAAAAAAAATTTTTTTTTAAATTTAAAATTTTTTTTTTTTTTTAATATATGCTCAAGGGGGGGGGGCGGCTGCCCCCTTCGCCCCCCCCCCTTGGCTACGCGCCTGTGTGCCACCGATGTAATGTTTTCCAGAATTCAGGGAAATATCAGTTTTGTTTCACTGGCTCCTATTGTTTTCCGTACTGTGTTATTGTTGACCAAGACATACCACACACAATATACTATCGTCGCCTGAGTTGACGTACCTGTGAACAGTGTCTTTCTAAATGCATTTCATTTTATTGCAGCAGGTACGGTATGCGGAGTATCAAATTCATATACACTGTGCAACTGTTGGATTTGCGACTTATGTACTTACATGCCTAGAAATCTCATCGGAAAGAACTAGTATCACTTCGGGCAAGACTGATCTTCGTGGATATTTTTAGCATTTCCAAGACCAAATTAAATTCTGTTTAAACATCAGTAAGAACCTAGGTGAAGTCTAAGGTGAGTTTGTTTTGAATTTCATAGCCGACTTCGGTTTCGATACGACTGAACAATTACCGTGCGGAGTCATTAGGTGTATGTATTATTCTATTAACGTTAGGCTGCAAGCCTGCTGTGACTGTGAGTGTGATACTGTAGTAACGGCATAGTCCTGGTGACTGGTCCAAAAGCAAAATAGTGGATCAAAATCGTTTCTTCATTTTCTAACCAAAAAGATGCTGTAAGACAAGGAATTAGTAATGTATGCACATTTTAAGAAAATCAAATAACTATACATGTGGTCATTGAATTATGATATGTTTGGATAAGTTACTTTACTGAAAGTAAAAATGGCCTAACTTAGGCCTAACTTAGCAATTATGTATTTTCCCCCCACTCAAACCTGTTGCCTTCAAACCCCATGACCTAGGCCTTCTGTTAAAGGAATAACCAAGGCAGGGATCAAAGACAATTTATATTATTCAGTAACCTCAAAACTCTTTAATATTTGATTTTTAAGGCTAACTGCTTCCTGTATGACTGAATAAGCCCGCTTTGAAAATTGGCTTCTAAGGCCTCTCCACCATGGGCGGCGATCATGGGGGGACGGGGGGACATGTCCCCTCCAATATTTTAGGTGGGGCATATAGTATCTAATATCCCCCCCAATATTTGGTGGCATATTTGTTTTGTGTGGCTATAAATTGAAAATAATGCGTGAGATTATTTATCCAAATCATATTTGGCAGTGGCTAAAACGTATTGAGCATATTTGTTTGTAGTTTTTATGATATGGCTAGTAATTCAAGAAAGAAAATGCTTAGATGCAACTTACAAGGCCCGGGAAGTGCCATTTCCAGCGATCTGGGAGACATCCCTATGGTGGCGCTATGGTGGCGCTATGCTTAGAAAGTTTGCCTACAAGCTTCGCCCCTCGGCAAATTCCTCGCTACGCGCCTGTCTAACCGTGTCACAATTTTTTACTAAAATCACCAAAAAATGTCACAGGCTTTCACCGAAAGTAGTGTTTACCTTTTTTTCGAAATAAATATAAGGTAGACGGACCGCATCTGTAATATGTATGTATATACAAAATATAAGGAAGCGCGAACAATTTTGGAGATGAAAGTGGCTACGCGCCTGTACCCAAGCAAATGTCCCCCCCAAAATTGAAACAAATCACCGCCCCTGCTCACCACAATACATAGTAAGCCGCCAAATTTGAAAGCAGGAAATGTTACGGTAGACTAGCTACAGTAGCTATATGCTGGCATAGACATCACATAATGCATAGATTCATAAACTGTCTCAACTCCTAATACTTTGTGCTGAAAAAAATGCTAATTATATTAGTGATATTCTTAGAAACAATTCAACTACAACTTCCTACTGTACCATGCTCACTATTAGTTGAATATGTTGTCAACAAGGCCTAACGTTATGCTATTTGGGTGCACACATGTATGTGATAGCCTATTGCACAAACTTCACTATCTCTACACAGGTCCGGAACAGTAATGTTACTCAATTAATTGTTGTTAAACAACATACTTTGTTTTCATTGACCACTACAGCTATGCAATGTTTCCATACGATGGATATGGGAAATTTTAGCCAATCAAATCATGGGAAATTTGGAAAATCACTATTGACTATCTGTAATGGAAATGTTTTTAACTCTGTACCTTGCAGTTGATTGTAATGAGTTATTTGTTTTTAAGCAATGTCAATCTCAGTAGGATTGGGAGACATTTTGGTTCTTTTGAGAAGAAGTTATCCTTTTTTCTTTTGATTTAAAAAGAAAGAAAAGAAGTTCATTCAAAATTGTGTTTTGTTGTGTTTTGCATCTACTGTTGGCATAATAATCAGACGCAAGCAATTTGAAGGTTTTTGCGTCCCTGGCTTAAACATGGGTTCCCTGAAGAAGAATCCTGCCTTTGTTGGCAAAAAAATGCTGCACTGGTCATTACCAGATTACTGTACTTCAGTAAGTTCAGTGTACGCAAACATGTATGTAGGTCCACAGTGCTGTTGATATTTGACAACATGTACATGTACACCAGTTGGCAGGCAGTCCTGGAGGCGGTGAAGTGTGACATTCGCCTACAGGTTGAAGACGGTGGTGTGCTGGGGAGGGGTGTTTCGTTTCGTTGCGTGCTGGTCGTCCTTTTGTTGTTTTTTGAGTGGGTGGTTGGGATTTGTCTCTGCAGGTCGGTGGGGGTATGTACTTTTTTGGCTCGCTTGACTTGAGTTTCGTTTGTCAGAATGGGATGGTTCGGTAGTGCCGTTTGGCCGTGACGTTTTGTATCCCGCATGGCGGGTCACGTAAAAAGCACTTGTACACACAGTATCGATATGAGCAGTTCGCTTAGACTATAACCAGCTTTAACGGCATCAATGTTTTAACTTTCATAACAATTCAAGTCTTGAATCACAGATTTTGTTGACCTAGTCCAAACAAAGTTAACATTTTTCAATTCTTGATTTTGCCGGCCTTGCATGTTGTACTGGTTGTGATGTGTTTTTAACTGGAGTGTTGTGTCATCCATTTGATATTAGTTGGGTGGAAAAAGGAACTGAGATGTCTGTAACATGGAAGAGTGAAACTAAAGTGTCATGGTCAACCCTGACTGCAGTCAGAGGTTTCTAGACTCCACAATTTTTCCTTCACATGCAAACTTGCAAACTGGTCAACAAGTACCAATTATTACTGTACACCCTCTCGGATTAACATTGTACATAATGTATTGAGATTTCCAAGCTTCAAAAGCTGCATAATTTATAACTGTAATTGTGTAGTAAATATTTTGATTTGAATAATTGAAATGATTGCATGCATGAGACCTTCCCATTGGGAAGATACTTACTTGTGTAAAGTGAGGAGGATTCAAGCTTCAGAGATTTGGAGAGTCAGAAAGATGGACATGTTTACACACAGTACTTAGTATATAGCTACTGTACTGTACATACGTAGACTAACAGAACTTTGCAGCAAGAAATGCACAGTACTGATCAATAGCTTTAGAAATTCCAGTTTAATGGCATAGATACTATGAGCTGGATACTACAAGAAATTTATCAATACTTTCTAGTTTCTGGTTTGAAAATTTATGAGCAATGATACAGTAGTTGTACCGGTCTGTTTCTATGTAAATCCTGCAAATGTAAAATTGAAAAAGTGTAAGAAATAAAACAATGTGGAGAATATCGGTTTAAGGTTGTCCCAGCTTGATCTGAGAGATCACTAAGTAAAAACACAAAGTCGTTTGCTCAGGAATGAAATCTCTGCGGGAAATGATGTACGTACTGTATTATAATCTAAGTTTGTAGTCTAAACTCCTTGTACATGGTAGATTCTGGAGGAGGGCTGTGTGGGCAGAGTCCCAGATGTGGGAATGGCGATGCAGCACTTGTTAACATTTTGCCAGTTTAGTAGGTTATCTTCAAACCTGGTGATCCATAAAAAAAAATAAGATGGTGTCTTAGTATGATTCCTATATTGTACTGTGCATTCAAATTATTTTGAGCTTTGATACTAACTAAGGACAGTATATTAACAGTACTATAATTGCACAAACTTACAAGGTTATTCGTGTGTTAGATTTTTATACATGTCTTTTTATGATCAATGTTGATGGAATGGTGGTTTTAAACACCAAAATTGACAAATTTTGCTCTTTTTTTTTCCTTCAAATTTTCATCGGCCATGGGAAATGAAAAGTCGGAATAAACACCTGTTTGGGGGCTATTTTGTAATGGCCTACAAATGTATGAGGGGTGGTATCAGAAATTGTTTAATTCCCTCAAAGAACATTGATCACAACCAAATTTCATGTTCTTCATTCCGAATCCAGGGCCTACAGCACGCGGTTGTAAAAACATTGGCATATATTTGGCCTCGTTTCGCTCCCACAGTGCACCAGAGTCAAATATTCAATTATCGTAAAAATAAATACAGCAAATTCGTATTTTGCGTCTCTGCTTTTTACGTGCAAAGAGAATGGACACGGACCAAAGGTCAACAAAAACCCAAAATACAATCCCAGTCTGTATAACAACCACCAAAACCCCAACTGAAACCCACAAACAGAAATCTCTCACTAACCCACATATGTATAAAACGTAGCCGTGACGTGAAAAGGACACGGACCCAAAGGCCAACAGAAACAAAACAATAAATTACTACAAACCAGCCCCAAAAAGCCAACTCCAAACCACAAACAGCAATGGATGTTTGCAATCTCCAGCACTGCTTGAACCATCCTACAATTTAGGTCAAGATCACTATTTTGTTGTCACATTTGTTCGATGGGATTTTTGCTCAAATCCAATTTTCGGCCTCCCAAAAACCCACTCGGACAGATCTTCCTCCTCACTCCGCTACAGTAAACTACTTTAGGACATGATATCAGAAAGAAGTGCCCTTTACGCTTTGACGAACCTAGACAAAGCTTAGACTTGGCCTTCCAGAATTGAATTTCTTTTGACACAGGAAACCGTGAGTCACTCACGCAGACCTCAAGACATTCAACTGTGAAAAGGAGGCTCAGATACAGAAAATTATACTGTATGCTGGGGAATTGTTGTAATCCACTAACTAATTACTATCAGTTTTCTTGCCTGGAGGGTGAAAAATGGAAGAAAAAGTATTTGGGAGATATTTGAAAGAGTGGTGTGTGTGATGTAACCACAGGGTAATGTCAAAATATGAATATATAATTACAGGCCTTTTTTTTTTTTTGTCCAGGAATATTACAGTACCTCAATGCTGATTATTGACTGAAATTATGAGACTGAAATTAATGTATATAATTGATGAGATCCCTTTCATCAGGAGTACGTTAAAGAATGAATAATTAATGAAGTTACACTTAGGGTTCTCATCATGCTACTGCCCAGACAACATGCAGTGTGTACAGCAGTACCAGTAATAAATTGAGTGGTATATAACTTTTTTTGTAGAATTTTAGTCTTGGTATGTCATAATCCAAGGAAAAAAAATTAAGATCAGTTTTGTTTATAGATTGTTATATTTTGAGGGTGTCCAGATATTCATGTTTAATATGCTTAATATCTCTGGAATGCTCCTACATAAGGCAAATAGAGAGAAGACATTGTCAGCTCTTCAGTGTACAGTAGGTCTAAATTACTGTATGTTAACTTGTTAATTCAAATATATACTTTGACAACATTATCACCTCAGGTCTTTTGAGACCATAAAAAGTCTTGCATTTCCATAATCCAGTTTCGTGTTGTTTTTGAGCAACTGACCTACAGTAATGGCCCATGCACTCCTTGTTAAAAAAAACAAAAAAACTTGAATGGTCATCAGTTTTGACCTTCCAAATATGCTATCTAATCAAAGAGATTTAATGGTCACATCTTGCTACAATTATATCAACAAACATTTCACGGTCGTCCTCCAAGCATTATTCCTCATCCAGACATTGAATTGAATTTAACATTCCCTTTGGCCTGGGAATATATTTGTAGTTCTAACTCCTGAACCCTTTACTGTGCACAGGAACCCATTATTGTAGTAGTGCTCACCTTTTGATCACACAATTTATGTGCAAAAATTTGGCACAAATATCGATGACCTTTCAACTTCATGTTTTGAAAGGAAGCAATTGAAATACCAAGCTACATACAGCATATTATTGTGGGAATTCAGTATAAACTTCAGTATGGAATAGTAGCTAAAAAGGTGATAAAAAAAACCACTAAAAAAAC
>KN883629.1:108228-120580 GCA_000934455.1 Apostichopus parvimensis | reverse complement strand
CTCGTGGGTTTGCCTAAGTTGTTCCATCCCTCAGGGCATTTTGGAAATCTAGTATATAGATATACGTACAGTATGAGTACAAAATGATGTACTCAAACTCTCCAGGCTTGTACTTATACTTGTGTGCATCTTGTATCGATGACTACCAAGCCAATTATGATATCCTATTGAAATTTTGCAAACTGTGGATTTATTCCCAATTCTTGTTTTTGGAATACATAGATATATCTTGAATAATTGATATGGTGATGGAGTTGAAATTTTCAAATTTAATTTTGATTTTGTGTCTCTTTTCTTGCTAATTAATTACATATAGTTCAAATTAACTAACAGAAGATAGTACTGTGAGTAATAATGCAGAGCAAATATATACAGTGGTGTCTATTATCATCAACATTCCTCTTAAACTGGAGACAAGCTGATGAATTTGTTTAATTTGTTTTAATTTCTGTTTTAATTTCTTTTAATTTTTGTTTTAATTGTTTTAATTTTTGTTTTAATTTCAGAGCTATTTGATATTTGACCTTTTGAAGAAACAAACTCCTTTATTTGAACAGTTCTAAGATAAATCTTCCTACATACATGTTAGCAATCCTTCATGGGACACTGTACAACATGTACAATACAATTGTGTATACAGTCAAACCACAACCTTACTGTACACTTGACTGATTAACATAAAAAAGCACACTTTTGTTGTACATTATAGTGTGGGAAAAGTATTATCTGTATACACACAGACCAATTAATGGAAGTTATGCTGTGGTCCTGGGAATAAAATATATTTAATTTTGACATGAGTCACTGGACGTATACAAACAGAACAATTGTGGTGTGCAAGGTTATAAACAATGTGAAACAGATCTGAAGAGACATCCAACATCCAGAAACATTTCGAGGGGGCATCTGTATACAGTTGTACAGAAGAATACCTGTATACATACTGTAACATACATGTACATGAGTTCCAGTTTTGTGAAACTGCAACCTTCACCTGGCTCTACATTTTATCTTATAACAGTACTGTAGATACTACTGTATATGATTCCTGTACATTTGCAGATTTTGTGTAATAGGCATCATGGCTCTATTTTTATGATATTAGATAATATGATTTCCTGTACATGTGCAGATTTGGTCACTTTTGTGTAACAGCCATCAGGGCTCTGCAGTTCATCTAAATAGATATATGGTTTCCTGTGTACATAACATGTACAGAAACAGTCATACATGTTCTATCTTTGCAACACATAACTATGGAAATTATTCCCTGAAATTTCCAATAATTCTTCTTTAACTTTGTTATATCCCAAGATTCCATGTCAAAATGTTACTGCACTGATTTTAATGGAGTTTTAATTAACTTACAGTAGGTCATATAAGTAGCTTAATTGGCAGTTTTAACGATTCACGTGGCTCCAGCTTCTGTACAATAAATATATAGCTACATACTGTAACTTATCGGTACGTTTACAGTTGTTAAGCTATTGTTTCCTAAATATTAAACATATATTGCTATCATAACACATGTACTGTAGGAGGCAAAAATGTACACAGTATTTTCGAGCTAACCATTGCATGAAATATTGTTACTGTACAGTACATGAATGTACATTGTACATTTTAAGGTATGTAGTCTGTAAGTATATTTAACAGGCACTAGAGGTGCCCTTACATTATATACCTGTACAGTATGTATACAGTATACATATCGCAGATAAATATGTGTCACGGAGTGAACTTAACAATGAAAACTTTATTCAAGATGATTCAAGGTCATGTATCTTTACATGTAGCGTTGTAAATCAATATAAACTGCACTGCATGCAATACTGTACATGTGCATGCAATACTGTACATGTGTGTGTTACATTGAGCAGCTAGCTGTCAGATGGATTGGAAATTTAAACCTAATTGGAGAGTTTATCACAGCATGCTGTATACATGTCTGTGACAAGCCTACAGCACACACTCTCTGTACAACTGATCCCTAACCGACTCGGCTCAACAGTCGATACGTGAAAAATCTATAATTCGTGAAGACTAAGTTTAGTCTCAATTAGGCTGACAGCAGCACATGTATGCACTGACCTAGGGATCAGAGCACACAACGAATGTTAGCTCTGTTAACGACCAGAGTTTGTTTAAATTACATGACCAATTAAATGAACCCCTGATTGGTAATATATTTGTTAAAACTGCATACATCAGTTTCAGTAGTGAACCCCCCCCCCCACTCCCACCCCCTCTCCTACATGAGAGTTTAACATATATCTGCAACACCAGGGCTATACAGACTTTGTCATTGTAAAATCCTTGATCTGCCTCTGGCCCTTCCATGAAGGCCCATGTGCTCACCTATATCAGGTTAATTTGGACCCTCTTCCCCCGCCTTTGAAATCCTGTGCAGGCCACTGTTAGGCTAATAAATACAGTTGGCATCCTTATGAACACAATCACATGTACTAGCTAGGCATATAGTACTCAAACAATAATGACCTGTGTGTATCACAGACAATAACTATATCTGTACGTTTATCTCAGACAATAATTATCTGTGTACATTTATAGATCCGTTTGCTGCGACAGGTTGTTCTGTACAACTGATTTGAATGGCACCAATAATGTGACTGACAACTGCAATATGTAAAATCAATATTAATAACTGTTTAAAAAAACAACACCTTACTGTACTGTACATGCTATTGACTGTACTGTAGATTTAAAGAGATGAAAATACAATACCTTTGGCGAGCTATAATTACCTGCAGGTGCTTGCAGATGTTGGCTAATGAGTGACCATCTCTGAAATTCTAGCATATTTTGGGTGTGTGCTACTGTATGAAGACCATTACTAATTTACTACAGTCCTTTTTATTTTTAAATGTCTATTTAATCGATTATGTTTTAGTAGTCTCATCTTTGATTTTATAGGGAATTGTCGCTGTAGAGCTGAGCTGTAACTTATAGTGCCACTCAAACTGTATTTTACAAGTCTTCATGATATTGAACATTAAACTACACTGCAGAATAAAAACTTACTCAGTTTTCTGCTGTTGGCTGGTGATTGACCATCATTTCACTCATTAGCATGTTTGCCTGTGCCATTCAACTTGAAGACCTTTTCTACTTTTAGTGTGACTACGTACATTATTACCCGTTTTTTTTTTTTTTTGGTAAAGTTTTATTCATGTCAATATTTATTAATAGTAGATACTTTAGTAGCTTAACTTGCATGTTTATTTTGGATCGAATGTTGCTGTTGAGTTGAGCTGTAACTAATAGTGCCACTCATGTGTAGGGCAATGTCCACATGTATTGTTAACCATAGAAACACTAATTTATTTTTTATTTATTTTTTATCTGAATTTAGTTACATATTCAGTGTGTGAATAAATGGCATATATATATACTTGTAAGGGATGTGATTGACAATCTTACCAAAATATAATTTAATGGCACTGATCAATTATTTACAATTCAACAAGACATTAAGTGTATATATCTTTCTTCTACTCTCTTACAGATGACGTCACCGTTGCTCCGGTAGTTCACCCATCCTATCTGAGCTGCCTCGTTGGTCATTTAACTTTTCATCATGGAGAAATTTGTTTTTGAATGTTCTGTTCCACTGGAAGGGAAGTTAGAATCGTTGTACACATACTAACACAAACTGCTTCTACGGAATCGTCCTTCCCCCGGAATTTATGACGATGACTCAGACCGAGGATTGAAAAGGAATTTTTTTCTCTTTTTTTTCCCTTCTTCTTCTTCATGATAATGGAAAATTGATTTTGTACCTTGAGGGCAATGATTAATACAGACACTTGTAAAATGGCGAGATGTACCAGTTAGTGAGGGAGTTTGGCATTGGAAGCTCGTTCGACAATTCAATATGTAACGACATAAAACGCCGATATTTTTCAATTCGTCATCAAGTTCCAAAGCTGGGTGAAAAGTAGCGTTGCGTGTGTGGTGTATAGAGTGAGCCCCCCCCCCCCGCTCTACGGGTGACGGCAAAGATGGAAACCATGTTTAACGGCCAAGAGAATGAGATGAACATTCTCTGTGAGGACTGCGGCCAAGTCCACGAACCGGGTGGCAATCACGTCTACGACTACACAGAGGCGGTGGACGAGGAACTCACTTGCAATGTCTGCCTTCAGCCGTTGGTCACACCAATGGATACAAACTGTGGACACACTTTCTGTGCCATCTGCATACAGAGTGTGGTCAAATCTCTAAAAATGTGCCCAGTGGACAGAAAAGCCCAGACCCTTGAAGATTTGAGGCAGTCTAACTTAATCATTAGAAGGTAAGGAGGGTCTGTCAGGTTTTTATTACCTTTTAAGAGCTGGTTAGGTAAGTAAAGACGTTACCGGCTACAGTAGGTCTGCAGGGCTCTCTGGGTGTACAGGTAGAAATGCCTTGTATACAGTATACAGTATACAGTTGGTATAATGGTATGTAGGCCAATCATGCAGTACACAGCTTTTCAATATTAATCCAGTCTGACTAAACTGGATACATTTTTGAATGTTAAACTTAATTGTCACAAAGCAGACTTTTCAGAGATGACAGGGCTTGACAAAACCGATCATGGTAAACCAGTGACTTTTGGCCATCCGTGCACTTCATCCAATGTTCTGAAAAATGCCCCTTTGCCTTTCAGAAAAATTTGATCCCAAGGATGGCACAATATACTGATGCCTTTTTGCTTGACATTGATGCCCTCTAGTGAGCTGTCCCCTTTTATTCCAACACATAGACTTATTTGAATATGGTTGAAGGTATTAAATTAGCTCTATACTTTAGCAGTCTATATAATACAAGGAAACCTGAGCTACAGGTTAAAGTACTTTCTCAATGGAACATTCTAATTGCCCAGGTTCCAATTCTACTATTTCAACGCGACCAGCACCCGTTTTTTCCGGACTGGAATTTCTCCATCTGAATATGTGCACATTAACATATCAGCATTTTCTGTATTAAACAATAAATAGCAATGCTTGGGACAGTTTACGTGTTTATTTCATCTATAAATCTCTGTATTTGAAACATTTGTGTTCAGTACAAAATATGGATGGTCAGTCAGTGAGTCCAGTTTCAGTAAGGACTTGAAGTTGCTATCGGACATGCTAAAAGTACTGTTCATTACTACTGTACATAGTTTTATTATCACAGTAACTAATTAGTTTTACTGTATATTACATGTGTTCAGTAATTTTTAGCCTGGGCGGCATCGTAAGGAAATGGTGAAGAAGATGACAAGCTTTAACGTAATTAAAACAAAGTGCCTGTCTGGTTGGAAACTGATTAGTCTCGCTTGGGCTACTTGAGTGTTTAATTTCATTCAATGAATGAAGGTTTTATCTGTGTGTATTTGAACAGTCCAGAGTGTTAATTTATAAGTTCTGTAGTTATTAGATATCATCAGTATTCAGTAAGTTGCTACCCAAAGTAAAACAAGCTAAAATTGTAGGAAGTTGTCAAACTATTAAACTTTTGTGTGTACATATTTCTGACCATTTCTCGATAATTATTTCCAGATATCGAGGAAAACTGGCATTATTTATGATTTTAAAAACGGACAATAAAGGTATAACTATGGGGAACAAAGTACACTGCTACTTACTCTTCAAGCAGGTCAATAAGACTGGTTCAATAGTTGATTCCTGATTCAATGAAGATACGATATTTCAGAAAAAAAAACACTTTGCAGAGTGGGTGGGCGGAGCCTTAGATAGTGCAGTAGTGTAGAGGGCGCAGGTACTGTAGTAGGTTAAAGGTAATGAGTACATTAAATGAGTGCATTAAGTGCAATGAGTGCATTAAAGTAGACCTCAGACCGGCAGTAGACCCGATAATCATTGTTCGTAAAGTCCCAGACCAGTAAAGGTTTTGGACACTGCTGCGATACAGTGTCTAGCGTAACCGTGATAGGTGTGTCACGTTATTGATAATGGTCGACCGTTGGCGGCCATGACAGCATATATTGACCTAGAATGATGGTTTTATAGTTAAATTTAGCATCTAGCACTGCTTATTTAGCCTGGGCAAAATAAGAGACCTTTAATAATATGCCGATCATGTCTACAGTAAACAGTAGTTACTTACTCACAGTAAATTTACAGTATGGTTAGTGTTATATACTTACTGCACAGTAGAATGTACTTAAACCTTTCATTATGAATGCTGAATGCAAATTTACAGTAGGTATGACTCATATCTTAACAATTGAGAATTCACAGGTCTATGCAGTACTAGCAAATATACACTTACAATTTATATGTGATTTATTAAGAACTGGAAGCACCTACAGGTAGATATAACAGTTTACCACAAATAGAACTGTACAAAAAGTTGAGCACAAGTTCTCTAGTACATGTACAGTACTATATGTGGATACTGTACTGTATACATGTACAGTATGTCTTTATGATCACCAGATACTGTACTTCATAAGTACTGTACTGTAGTTCTGTACAGTATTACTTGTGTACATATATTTATATGCCTGATTTTCTTGAGTCATCTTTTACATATATAGTACAAGTACAGTTTTGATTTGAGTCTCCCTCCCGTCCCTCCCTCCTGTCCCTCCCCTCCCTCCCCCCTCCCCCTCCCTTTCCTCCTTGCCTCCCTCCCTCCCTGCCTGCCTCCCTCCCCTTGATACTCCTCCCTCCCTCCTAACACATACATGTACAGTATCCAAATGCTAAGGCTTGCCACTGTGGACAGCCTTCCATGTGCAGTGTTAGCAGACTATACTGTATACTGTATGAAGTTTCTGATGGCTCAAAGACACTTGGTTTTATGTACATTGTTACATTTTGCACTGATACACAGTGGACAACAGAGACAACAAAAATGTCATAAATGCCTCCTTCCCTTTCTTCTCCCCCCTCCCCCTCCCCTTCAGCTCCCTCTTTCTCATTTTCATTAAAACGGGATGGCTTATTAGTAATTATGAAAAAATTATCCAGGATTTATCTAGAATTTAGGTTGAATTCAAATTAGTACTGTAAGTGAAACATGCACATGCACTTACATGTTATCATAAGAAATGTTGCCATAGCAACAACCCTAGGTTTTAAGGGCCCAAGTCAATAACCTTCCGCAGTTACTTACATTTTGTACGGGTAGTCTGTTACTAATTATATGAAAACACAGAATCCAATTTTTAGGCCATAGGCCATTTGTGCAAACTGCCACAAAATAATTTCACTTTGTGATGATCACAGGTTCCTTCCAAAATTTAAGGCTTTTCATCAAATATTAAATGATTTTCTTCCCAGAATGCTAGATAAGTTGATGGTAGTCTGTCCGAATAAAAGTTTCTGCAACACCTCCATGGCCAGATGCGACTTGGAGTCACACCTCTCAAACAGATGCGTCGGCAACGCCGCAAAATGTCCAAACCAACACTTGGGATGTCTCTGGCACGGACCGCAGGAGATGCTCGAGAACCATGTATGGGAATGCCCCATGAGAGGGCGTCCTGGTAAGTGCTTACAGTAATCACCCACCTTTCAATTAATGTTAAAGGGGTTTCAAAGCAAACCCACTCATCATACATGTGTCTGTTGTCGACATCATTCGGGAAACTCTGTATGTGTGTAGTTACAAAACAATAAATCTTGTTCTGTTTTAATAAGAAGATATTGATCATAAGGGCTGTCAGGGGGAGGGGGGAGTATGTCACAAGGAAGGATAACATTATTTTCACCACTCAGTTTATCTTAATGTTCGTCCTTTCAGTTTTATACTTTTATTTATTATTCGGTTAAGGTTAGTCAGTACTTATTGGTTAACGTTATTAATGAACTAACATTAAGTATATATCTTGAATCTTCACCAAGGGCAAACATAATCAATTTTAAATGCTCAATATATGGAAAAGACAAAGGAGCATATTGTAGCAATGTTTGGCAGGTGAAAGGTCATTATGTTATCTGAGTGAATTGTTTAGAATAACATTACCAAGAACTCGTAACTGTGGAAGCAATAGTCACTTATAAAGAAAGCTATTTTGTACTTACTCGTTAAGATGAAACACAAAGACTTGTAATTTTGGAAGCAATGGTAATTTATAAAGAAAGCCACTTTGCAATACTCGCTATCTGACCAAAACGCTTTTGCATATATATACTGTATACAGCAGCTGTTCATGAAAGAGCTACATTCAATCACTTTATTCATTTATAAGAAGAACACAACCGGCATCTTTAAGCATGAGAGTACAGAAAGAGAATGTTCAATATTGAAATTTAGAATCACATGTAGGTCAAGCTTTTCAATTATCAAAGAGCTCTGCTGCACACGTTACTGTATGTACGACAGTATACATCTGGTATCGGATCGCAAATTGCTGCGCAAAATTGTCAAGTTGCTAGAAATACAAAACTGTGCAAAGATGCATAGCAGTTTTGTACACAGGGAAGCTAAAACTTGTATATTATCATAAGAGGCAAAAGTCATAACCTTCAAATTGCTGTACAATACAAAATTTGAACACTAAACTATTCGACGACATAGTGTACACCTACTGTAGTACAGTATGTTAGGTAATAATGTGCTTTCTACACTTTACTGCTCAGCCTAATTTGCATGCCAGAGTTTAATTGATTCTCTTATTTATGAATTATTGATATTATTGATAGTTCTGTAAGGGACTGCCAATATTAATGTTTAATAACCGAAACTCTTTTCAAGTCAGAGGTACAGTACCATCAACTCTTTAACAACTTTTAGCAAAAATATCTGAACACTTGAATACAGTATATATATACCTGATGCTCTATGCACATGTCTGCATGTTTGATAGTGCCTTTAAATTATGTTTTTAATCTCCGGCAATATGAGATGACATCAGCTTTCTAGAGGAACATGTTTTAGTAACTGTGACATACTGCAACTGCCTGTAGATTTGATAGGACATTGTTAAATATATGTAGTATGTACTGTACATGTGTATGTACTGTACAGTGCTGTATACAATATAGTATGTGATGGCAGCATAGATTTTACTGTCACGATTAATCATAGAAAATGACTTTTTGATGATATCTTCATTGGCGAAGAGTGTCTCCATAATATGTAACCTTATTATCTCACATTTTGTTTTAAGTTATTGTTTGCGAACAAAGTCCCTTTTTTTTCCCCTTCTGTAAATCATGGTTAATGGCAGAAAAGCTTGAGAGGTCTTTGAAGCCCAGGGCTTGGTGAAGAGAATAAACTAAGAAAGTATATAACAGGTTCTTGAGTGCTTTTAATATTCACAGTAGTTCAAGCAATGTGATATTTTAATACAGTGAAGCTTTCAATGTTTTACTTGTATTAAACAGCAGGTACCTCAAGTTTAAATTATTGAAAAATATATGAAATTGCACCACAGTAAGGCATCTACCCAAGCGGGGATTAATGCTGTATGTAAAAGTATTTGTTCTTTAAAAAACTTGGTTTCAAAATGATTGCGACACAAACTGGACATTAATGTATCATTTCTTAATTGCCATCCGATCTACCGTATCTACTTTGTAAGAAAATTACAAACGGATACGAGAGATGTATAATTTAACTTTGATCAACACATCCATGCGTGAAAGAAAATTTATAGACTTTGTAGAATTTATGGTATCTGCCACTTCTTCAACACTTATTGAACCTTTGAGGCAGAAAACTGCTTTTATGTGCATTATCATCGTTTAACCGTCCTTTCTTCTTTCTGGATCGTAACTCCGCCAACAAGATTCTGACAGGACGTGCACGCTACATTAAACAGTAATTAGAAAGCTATTTCTGGTTGTACAGTATATAAACCTTAATAAAGTTACCCGATCAGAACTGTTCAAAGTCTTTAATACGGTTGAAGCAGAGTTCTTGGTCGGCACTGTTTGGTCATACATGTGATGAACATGTGTGCTAATATACTGTACGTGTACAAACTATATACTCCATTTACCAAGGATGCTGTACTGTATGAGTAGTGTGTCTTCCATGTAGCTTCCATGCCCATCGCCTCGTTATTATGTACAGTAACTGTAATGTACAAATTACCGACATATCATAGCCAGGCTCAAGTCCAAGGTGTCTAGGATGTCCTTGGTTCAAGCTCTGTCATTACCGAAAGAAGATGGATCTTTTTTTCCCCCTTCCAGGAGAATACTGTATATTAATACCATACTGAATGAACATCCTGGTATTCCATAAATTATATTAAAACATACTGTACAGCTATTAGGGCTAGATTGAAACCATAACTGTTGAAGATTGATGACTCGGTGTTTGCAGAATTTGGAAGTAAAATGGTCTTGAGAAAATACACGATAGAACAATTATATAATGACCAAGCTTACAATGGTACTTTACGGGTATGTGTGTAGAAGTCAACTTCAGGAACTAATAACCTTGTTAGCACACATACCTATGCTGTGGCCGAGTGGATAAAGGCGGTGGCATTTGAAGCAATAAGGTTTAGCAATCTGGAGGTTCTGGGTTCGATACTCGGCTGGGTCATAGTAAGGTTGGTGTTTCATCCAAGAGTACTCTACGGTTTTCCCATCTGAAATGACTTTCTAAATTGAAAAAAAAAAAGCCAAATTTGAGTGAAAATGTTGAATTGGAAGCCACCTGACGTGTAAGTTGTACCATATTATCCCTTGCAGGTTTGTCCCACAATTGTGGTTGCTCAAGTGTCGTAAAAATAATTGCAGATTATTATTATTGTTAATAATTCATTAAATATATATGACTGCAGTTTAAAGCAGTGAGGGTGTCCTTGCATGACCCAAGTTTTATCATGACAGAAATTAGATCCTTTCCCTCCCCCCAACAGTGGGGCATATGAACTACATGTGTATGTATGTAATAAATTACATACACTCCAGATATGAATCCAGGTATTAACATAAAGTACATACTGTAGTACCATTCAGTTTGAGCTGTGTTGTAAGTACACACAGTTAAAACCATTATGTAGGTTTAACATAGATGTAGGTAGAACTTTGGAACTAAGGTACTAGGTATTCAGACATTAATGCACCATACGATACTGTAGGTCTGAGATATTTACTTCCCTTGCACTTTTGTTCTACCGTGCCCAGATTGAACTGGTAATTTGTTAACATTGCACCCTCTTCGACCTGACCCCTCGGGTCAATGCCCTCCCTCCTCACTCGACCACCCAAAAGCGTTTAGAAAGTTCATATTAGCCTCGGGATGGTTACAGTACGTTACTCGTGTGCAGTGTGTATAATACAGTTATTTACTGTACATTGTAGTGTATGGCTGTGTACAAATTATATTACACATTGTACAGTATACTGTACATTTATCTGTTGATTATTAAACAATTGAAATTGACTGCAATTTCTATCTTAATCTAAATATACAGAACAGTACCAGCATCATTTATGATGACAATGCAGGTTGGATTTAAAGTAATTAATAAAAATAAAATACATTTCAAGTACTGCTTGGAATATTTCAAACTGATTACTCTGAACTTGACAGTCAATTTACTGTACAGTTTTATTCTGCTGGTCTTTTCCCCAAATTGCTTTCAGGAATCCACATGTAGTTAAGTGTTTTAACCTAGTACCAGGTAGTAGTAAGTACTACTGTATCTATGTATAATTGGATACTAAAGTCAGTACACAGTAAAAATACAGTAATTGTATCAAGTGTGTCAGTACATGTACTGTACATATATATGCTGCTTTCATACAGTGTACAGTACTCACTTGAGGACCATGATAATACTGACTGTCTACTTCACACCAATCAATGGTAAAGTACACTTACTGTGTACATACAGTAATTAGCCGATGCAGTGGATTCATAGTTAGGGTATATAGCATCTAAAATCATTGAATTCTTTAGGACCAAGAAGATACATGTCTGTAATTTCCCAAAATCAAACTTTTGGTGGAATTGGTGAGTGTACAATGAGATACCCAGTACCATTTCATTTCTTTCAATAATCCAAATTTATATTGATTATTTTTTCTTTAAGGTTCTTGTGCAGTTTAACAGGGGAATTAAATTTTATGAGCCTTCTGAAAATTCTTTACTAAGTGTAAGAATGTATCTTACTGTAGCTTGAATTGCCTATAGTTTGATGTTTCCAGCCTGTTTGAAAAATCACAGAGTTTCAGATGTACAGTAATTCTGCAGTGCTATCTAGGGACCTTTTGTTTCAAAGTCACCCAAGGGCTTCCTGGTGACTCTCTCAGATAATGTGAACTGAACTGAAATGTCAGAATATCGCACTCTGGCCACATTAAAAAACACAAACTTAAGAAATAAAGAGTACATTTGTTTCTGACAAGGAATGCCAAGGCCTCATAAA
>KN883629.1:65814-78023 GCA_000934455.1 Apostichopus parvimensis | reverse complement strand
AGCATGGTGGGCTTATAATTGACCCACTTAAGCCTAGATTTGATCAACGACGTGTATCAAGGAAAAGTCTAAATCCCTCAAGGCTCAACTGTATGCATTTTTCATATGTGTACATACTGTAGTTCGTCAGAAATGTAATGATCTCAAAATATGTATTGTTCTGTGCCTACTCAACGTACTATGTTTGAGCAGAATTTGTCTGCCGTGTCAAGTTGTTTCATACCCCTGACACATTCGTCGATAAGCTAACTGTAGTGTAGGCCTCAGTATACATCCACTGACTTTGGATGCTGTTTACTATGCTCTGAGCCTCTAAGCTTAGACATGTTTGGTCTCACAGAGCAGTGGTAATATTTTGAGGTAAGTTTTTGTTATTTATCGGGAGTAAGATTTCCAAATGCCAAAAAAATGTGCAAAACTGGGGGGAGGGTTTTAAAAGCTTAAAAAAAGTTGATCAGCATACACCTGAAATGGATTCAAACTCATGAAATATGTAACTGCTTGATTAAAAAGTTTAGGTTGCCTGCTGTATCGTTGCTACTGTAGTAATATTTGAAGGTGCATCAATTATGAAGGTGTGTCAATTATTAAGCCTTTACTAAACTGCTACTAAGTACTAGGTGGTACAGTAACTAAGTTACATGTAAGTATATTATTAGCCTACAGTAGCTCGACATACAAATTACAGCATCCATTCCCGTTGTTATACAACATGCGATGTAGACGCTAGGCCCATGTCAATTTGCTGAAGTTGCCCAATGACAGGTCTCCCATAATTGTATAATTGAATTGGTACGAATGTTAAGCGTAAACCAGTCACGCCAGACGGTATATAAAATTAACCTCAATTGCAGAATATGCTGCAACTATTGAATCTCATACTGTCACAGATTATGACCGAGAGTCCCTATAGTATTGTTATTGGTCTAATGAGTTGTACTATGTATACTGCTCCTTTAGAGGATATTATTCAATCCCACGGTATAAACAGTATGATTTATGCTGACGACACTCAAATATACACATTTCTTAAACGTAATAACCGTACCGAAGAGATCTCTAAGTTAGAATCATGTCTCAATGATATCAAAAATTGGTCCACTGCAAATAGTCTGAAACTCAATAATAATAAGACTGAAGTGCTTCATCTGTCTTCTCGTTTCAAATCTGTCACTCCTATCCCACTTGTTAGAGTTGCACATGCCTCGATTGCACCTGTTTTAAAACATGTTGGTAACTTAGGAGTCATATTTGACAAAAATCTCTTTGGTCTCCCTGATAGTCAACTGGCTAAATTGCAACGCATTCAAAACTCTGCTGCCAGGCTGATCACTTGCACTAGCCCTGTCTCTCACATCACCCCATACTTCATGACCTTCACTGGCTACCTGTCAAACTGCATATTGATTACAAGGTAACCTTTAAATGTATTCATGGTATTACGCTACACTACTTGGGAGAACTTGTTCAAAGTTATACCCCAACTCGCCGTCTGTGCTCTAGCACCCAATCATTGCTCTCTATGCACCCTGTGTCCACTGAATCTTATGGCGAGCGATCTTTCCAGTACTCCTCAACCCTCCTTTGGAATAAACTCCCACTCAACATAAAGAATGTCGTGTCTGTGGAGATGTAAAAACTGTTTTGAAGACACACCTGTTTTCATTGTTATAATTGTTATGTTTCCTCTTATTGTATATATTGTGTACATATCTTTCACTTTCTTTTGTACAGCGCGGCGAGACTTTATTGTAAGTTGCGCTATATACAGTAAGAAATGTTTATTATGATTATTTTTATGATAGCAAAGGCTATCCTATAGTAAACAATGTATTGTCATTCTCAACAAGCCATACATGTGTGACATAGTTGTGGGCTATTCTACAATTGCTCCAAAAATTTTGTCTATGCAGTAGGCTAGTGTATATACAGTAGCCTAGGTCCCTCGGGCCAAGCCTAGTAGTACTAACTTAGAACTTGTTTAATACTAGTAATATTAGTACAGTACTATTAGTAGACTTTACTAATAATTACTGTAACTACATCAAAGACCTAGCCTACTGTAGGTTACATATTGATTCAAATCGTTGTTAGAGTTATTTTCAGGTTTCAAAAAATGAACGTCCAAATTTGACTGATTTCTTAGCAGGTCTATCTTATAGACCCCTTTGTTCATTATCAACTTGTGTTTCCTTAGTGAACCAAACGACTAAACTCTTTGCAGTGCTGTGCTGGTACGGAAACATTTCAGGACCTCCTGTGCAGTAGAACCTGAAATCACAAGATTCTGTTTGTGTACATAGAGATAACAAAGTATTGTATTATCATATGTGTGCACTCAAACATTATTACCTTTAAAGGCCTTGTTGACAACACATTTCAATCATGGTACGAAGATGTATTTGACTTGTTTCTGAAACTATCATGTAATATTTGAATCATTGTTTTGATCACAAAACGTTATGAGTTGAGACAATTTATAAATTTTTTGGGAAGCTAATGTCTCTGATATACTGAAAAGTATTTTCCATCTGACAGTATGTTTGTCAGAGTTGTGGAAGTAAATATACATGCATGTCACAGTAATATCTTTGTTGCCAACTTTGTTTCAGTTATTGTTTTTCTGTGTAACGTTCATACTTTGTCAATAGTAGCTATTGAAGCTTGAGTTTTTAGTCAACATTGCATAAAGAGTTATTTACATATATATACTGTAGTGGGAAAGGAGTCAGAACTGCCCTGGGATGGGCCAACTTGCCCATAGTGGTTGGGGAAAAGGAAAACTTTGTTCAACTTTGAATAAAACTAATGAATAAACTTGCATTGGGTAACAGTTAATTGTAACTTACGACAGGGGCTCATAAAAGTTGTGAGCAAGTACTAGGCCTTGTAGGGATGCGTAGGGATGTTGTCATTTAAGTAATTTAAGGGCCTCAACCAAATCGGTTAAAGTGCGGTATTTTTCTTCTTGCATTTTCTCTCTAGGCACTGTTTTACTTTACATTGATTTCCGAAATCACAGCGTATAAAGAGCCTCATAACATTTTCACAGACGCTACTGTATTTAAGGAAGTTGTATATTATACAGTACGTATGCATTGCATGATGTCTAGGCTAGCATATGGTAACTAATGTAGTCCACAGCAAATTTCCTGCTTCAGAATTTGACAGTTATTTTGTTGTTGTACATATTACAGTAGTTACAGGTTTCATCTTTTGATTTTTCTTACAGACCTATCATTATAGGCTTCTGTTGTGCACGAGTCAATGTGTTGTCAGGGGTCATTATAGGTAAGTATTATGTGTTCCTGTAGAGGTAAATTTTTTTTTTTTTTTTCATACTTATTGTTAAATTATTTATTTCTGTTTTCTTAGGATGCAATATTTTTAGACTGTAATATTTTTAAGCTGTAATATTTTAAAGTTGTATTATTTTATGCGTTTCTGTGAAGCTGCTTTGAGATCGTTTTTTTGATGTAAAGCGCTATATAAGAATAAATTATTATTATGATTATTAAATTTTGAAGTGCATGTTTTCATGGAGAACTGCAGGGTTGCAAAGTTTTTATGAGCCTGATGCAAACAGTTTTATGACATTGTGTCCAGCTTTTAAAATCCTAGTAATAATACTGCTCAGTATGTCTGTCTCCAGGGTTTAACTTATCCATGCGCATAGTCTTCAAGCTTCAAATCTACAAATCCTTGTCAAGTTTACATGTTTTCTGTTCCTTTTACACACAGATCGTGAAATTAACTCGGATCCAACAAGATACAGTACAGTACATAACCTTTTGAAGCTCAGAGAGTACAGTAATTCAAACTTCTATCCAGGGAAGTAAGATGTCTGATCCGATTAACGAAACCACTCCACTCATCAAGGATGACCGTGACAATATCCCAAAGTCCAGGGGTGCTGTCCTCGCTTCTCGAAGATGGATCACCGTAGAGCCAATCATCATGGCAGCTGCGTTAGGGTATGGTATCCTAATGGTAGTCCAGTCACAATATATTCACCATTATTTTACCAATGAATATGGCGGAAACGTGTCCTACTCCCAGTGCTTGCCAAATATTTCAGACTCGCAGCTTCGGGTGAACGAAGAGATCCAGGCGGAGACCACACTTTGGAGTATTTATATGACCGTGTGTGTCTCGATAGGGAGCATCCCTGTGGGGTTCGTGTTGGGATCGTACAGCGACCATATCGGACGTAAAATACCTCTGGGCATTTCCGTCTCGGGGATGTTTCTCTGCGCCTTGTCCAGTTTCCTCACCATCTCGTTTAAGCTTCCGCTCTGGTACCTGCTGCTAGGGACAGGTATCCTAGGTCTGAGCGGTGGGTTCATGCTGGTAGTATCAGTGTGCATGTCCTACGCGGCGGACGTCACCGATGAGAGCAACCGCATGATTCACATCATCGTCCTGGATGTGCTGCTCTTCCTCATGGCCGGTGTTCCTCAGCTCGGAATCGGATTTCTCATAAAAAATGTTGGATATGCGGTGCCGTTCTTGATCATCATGGCGGTGGCGCTGTTAGTGCTCGCGTACATCATTATACCGGGATTATTGCTGGAGACCGTCGAGAGGAACGTAGTGGGCGGGGTGAGGTCCCCCGTAAAGAAGACCTTCAGAGATGCCATGAGTATACTGAAGGTGAAAGAGAACAGGCGGCACATCAAGATAATCCTCTACATGGTTGTCGGGTTTGCTATGACTGGTTTTGGGTCAGGTAGCTTTGCAGTAACTGTGCTGTATGGGATGGGGGCGCCATTGTGTCTGTCACCAGAAGCTATTGGATTATTTCTCTTTGGTTCGCTCATGGCTGCAGGAGTTGGTAAGTATTAGTAGAGTGTCTGTCTTTGTTTGTTTTGTTTCTTTAAAAACTTTGATTCACTAATTTGTGGTTACAAGCAAGCTTGAACGCACAGTTACGTTTTGCCAACTAACTGTTGAATCAGAAATGTGGATGTTTTGTGTGAAACTTTGCTGAAGCATGGATTTGTACATTGAATTTGGACAGTGGGAAAACTGTACAGTACAGTATGTCCAAGCTTGACAGGCTTCAGTAAAGCAAACATGGGTAAGTGCAAAGGTGGAGGGGAGGCATTGATAACTGAAGGGCCATAAGGGAAGCCTTGGTTACTGACAGGGCTTGATGTAAGGAATGCTTACTGAAGGGGCAGGAGGGAGCATTGGTTACTAAAGAGCAGGAGGAAGCATTGGTTACTGAAGAGGCATTAGAAAACATTGGTCATTGTAGGGACATGAGGAAGCATTGGTTCCTGATGAGGCAGAAGGAAGCATTGGTCACTGGAGAAGCAAGAGTCGGTATAACCATGTGATATGTCATAACTGATATAGTGACGTGTTCATAGTACCTCACTAGAAAAAATGTCGTAGAACAGAACCAAAACATGTCGAAACAAAACAGACTGTACCACTGTACCATACTTTCCAGAAAATTTCTGAGTGTGTGAACCTCAAACAAATGACCCCACAAGGAGCTGCCAAAACCCTAAATTGCATGTTGAATATCCCATCAAATAAACCACTTCATGTATTCCAGACAGGACTGTAATATGTTAACAACAATCTAGAACATTTTCATTTTGGATATTATCTTTCATATATATGTTGTGGCTTCCAGTGGAACTGAGTTCATATCAATGTCATACATCTCATTTTTCTTCTCTTTGCTTCAATGTCAGGTTCTATGATAGGGGGCGCTATACTTCCATTCTGCCTCAGCACCTTTGGTATGATGTATGTCTCCTACCTAAGTAATCAAGCAGCTTTCGTCGCAACAGCCCTCGCAAAGAATGAATGGTATTTGCTTCTTGGTAAGTTGTATTTTTTGGTTTATTTTACAATTAGCCTCAACTGGGGGTTTATAGAGGGAAGGGGGGTTAGCTGAAGGCAAATGGAGGGGGATAAGGGTTTAGTTGAAGAAAGGACCAATGGTTAGTGGTCACTTCAAGTTGGAATCAATGATTTTTGAAATGACGGTGCTTGGAGGGTGAAAACCTTGGGAAGTTTTTAGTAGCATGCTGGTACCATGAGTTGATCACTTTGAAGTAAATGATCAATGCAAAGACATTTGTAATAATTAAAATTTAGTTCATTTGAGGGCAATATCTGAATTCTTTGAGTGGGAAATAATTTATGCATCTTACCTTGACAGAGATGAAGCAGAAACACTAGAACCAGATCTGTTGATTGTTTGGATTAACTTAGAACAATATTTAATTAGAAAGCAAACAGAAGCTCAATTTGAAACCATCTCCATACATACTGTATATGATGATTGTGGATGAATGTACCAGGTTGTATCTGAAAGCATTTCCTATTTTTGAGTGTTCAGAGAATCACAAGGCAGGAATGTAATTGTCACACCCATTCCTGCTCCCCATCAAAAGAGTGTACTGCTGCATCTGACCACCACAAGTTTGGTTGTAATTGCATTAACAACTAGTACTGTACATTTAAAGCCAACATTTTATTTTGCTTTTTTTTCATTCATTTTTAATTTTTGCTTGTTTTTTTATTGATGGTTTTAGTGTAATACTTCCATGGTCTGGCCAACCGTGGTTGCCAACTATGGTGATACATGTGTATGTTAGTAGTAAGAGATCGCCTACACATGTCACTGTTTCCGAAATTCACAAATCCCTCACTAAGAAACCTCAGAATAATTCCCTCCTCCTCAATAAGCCATCGGCTGTCTGGTACTTACCCCATTTCCTTTACTCCAGGGGTTTTTCACTTACTTTCTTACGAGAATTCTTGCAATTATACTAATGTCTCAGATTCCATTATACTTCTGTTGTGAGAGACAAGTTTTCTCAATGAATTCTGTGTTATTTCCGTCTTTTTTATATATTTTTTTACTGGTTTCAGGAGCATGCCTTGGTGCTTTCAGGTTGCTAGCTCTTCCCATTGTCAGGACTGACCTTTCCAAGATGGTGAAACCTGATGAACAAGGTAAGGAGAGAAAATCGTTACTTGAGGTTGACGATGATCACATTATCAAAGTCATCTCTGCTCTTTTTCTTGGCCAAAGAAGGGTAAATTGATAAGTGGACCAGTGATAGCAATGAACAAGGGTAAAAGATCAGCCATCAGGACTTGGAACTTCTGGTCAAAGGTCATCTGAGGTCAAACTTGACTTCTAGGGGACACTTAATTTAATATCTACTGCTCTCTCTGGGATTTGAACCCATGAATGTTGTATTTATAAATAAATTGTTTCCTCCATTAAATATCTGCACATTTTCAAATCTTGAAACTGTGTCACAATATAGTATTGCTGGTAACTTGTTGGCAGAGTTTGTTCATCCGGGGTTCATTGACATTTGTCTTTCCATGAATCACTTGTCTTTTTCATTGTCTCGTATCGTTACGCTGTCTACCGTCATGTGATATGTGGAACTTACTGACCGATCTCTTCCATAATTTCAACATTGTCCTTTCCTCAGCCGATTGTTGTCTTATATTTGTCTTCTTCTACAGGTACTAAATTCTCCATCATCGGTATTGTCGGTAATTTGGTAGAGTTTGTCTTACTGGTGTCTTCTAGTATTTCAACATTGTCTTTCCCTCAGCCAATTGTTGTCTTTATTTTGTCTTCTTCTACAGGTACGCCGTTTTCCATCATCGGCATTGTCAACAATTTGGCAGAGTTTGTCTTACTGGTGTCTTCTATAATTTCAACAATGTCTTTTCCTCAGCCGATTGTTGTCTTTTAATTGTCTTCTACAGGTACGCTGTTCTCCATCATCGGCATTGTCGGTAATTTGGCAGAGTTGGTCTTCCCCGTGTCCTTGCAAGTCATTTACGCAGCATCGTTGTCTTTCAATAGTCAGTTTGTCTTCTACCTTTCTGCTGGCCTTATATTGATTCCATGGGTCATCACAGTGTAAGTATTCATCACTTTGCAGACAGAATGGCAGCAAAAGTCATATACTGCCATCCCCCCACCCCACCCCGACCCCTGTCCCATTAATTACAATCTGCCTCAACTTATGGATAATCATGTATAGTTTGGCAGTGTGTGTGTGCTTAAGGCTGCGACTAATCAAGCCTTTAAATTTGCAAAGTCGCGTCGGATTCAGTCGGTAAAACGAAACACAAAGCATTTTCCTGACCGGCAGTCAGTTGTGTGTGACAGTTTAAGACTAGAGCGACCCAGTCTTTTACAAATTTAGATAAATAATCGAGGGAAGGTAATTTCCATGTGGGCCTAAACGAGCAGCAGACCTTACCAGGTCAGTGGTGCAATGTTTGCAGTGCTACGTCACTATCTGGTGATAACTGACTCCCACTGATGTAACAAGAAAGAATGGGAAAAACTGAGAACTGAGAAACTCTTTTACTCTAACTGGACCAAACTATTACACCACGAATGATGGAATCAGCCATATTGTGTGCAAATAAAACAAATCAATTCAGTACATTTGTGGAACACAAACTTTCCCGGTTAGGTGTAACATAAATTTTAGTTAAGGGCAGAAAAACATTTGTCATCAAACAGACCTCTTTGGTAGATGACAGGATATCCTATGCTTGTGTGTAATATTTCACTGCTTGGTAAGAGCTGTGACAAACTTTATACAAACAACTAAAAAATGCAGCTTTTAAATTTCACTATTTTTTTTTTTTTACTTTCAAAAAGTTGTTTATTTTTGCATGTCTTTCCATATATATGGCATGAGTTTTGCTAAGTCATTTGGTGTTGAATATTCATTATTTTTGTGTGTCTCTCGTCATTGCATGTTGTTTCTTTTGTGTTGGTATTAAAAGACAACGTACCTATACCTTAGTTCTCTTTCAATTGTTTTTTTTTAGGCAGGATGAAATACTGTGTGGCCTCCTGCATTCATGGCTTACCCATTTCCCAATTCCATCCCCTGTCAAATAAAACAGAAATTGCTTAAAAGATATCAGGCTATAAGATTTCTCTGGCCAAATGTGTGCACCATCACATATGTATAGTCTTCTTTCTCCCCAATCTGTTTGGGAAAAACCAACATCAGTAGCAGGATCCAAATTGTACAATATTTGTGTTCTGGTAAGGTTCAAGATGGGGCTGGGGGAGGGGGTGGGGGAGGAGGGGAATAGAGACCTAGCTACATACACCACAATATAGCAAGTCAGTTTCAAATGCTTAATTTCAAGTAATATTCCTTGGTCGTGGTGGTTTATTCAGTTTTAATCTGTTCGAAATGATATTCTGACATGAACAGCAAGTCAGTAGAGGCTGTTATGAGGTTGTACCATATTAATTGCAGTCAGTATATGATTATGATAGAGAAAATGCTGGGAGCAGAGGAATGCTAGTAACAGTTGCCAAGAAAGATTTGCACATGTGTAATGATAAATTGAACATGCCATAACAGGAAGAGGAATGGTGCTAAGCAATGAGGGGGGCACTGGGGGGTGGAGGGAAAAGGAAAGTTGAAAAGGAAAAGAATGAAAGAAGAGAGAGCTGTCTATGAAGATTTAAGATGCACAAGTGCATGATTTCTTGACACCTGTGGTCACAAAAAGAGTTGCAAATATTTCTCACACGTCTAATTTTCTCACCTTTTCTGTTTGGACATTTCATGTTCTCCATAGTAACTAACTCAATCTTTCTCTGTAGAATTCTTCACCTTATGAACTGTTCTGCACCAAGCACTTCCCACCAGGGATTACAAGCGTCTCAAGACAAGCTTCATTTAGCGTCAGAGCCTACCCAGGCTTAGCCGTCCTATTTCGACATGATTTTGAGTTTTTTGTTTCTTTCTCTGTAAGTTTTTTACTTTTCACATTGGTTCATTTTAATTCCAAGCTTTTCGGCATATCCTGTCTTTCTTTTATTTTTCTTTGCCATCGCATTATTTCACCTCATCATTTCTCAACTTAAACTGCTCTTTCAGATCATCAAATCTTCTGATTGTTATTCTCCCCAATATACAGTACTTACAGTACATTGTATCATCATTCATTTTGTCAAAATTGAAGACTTTGACAAATGCAGGATCGAATGATAATTAATGCACAACTGCGACTTAGCTGATTGCAGTTATTATTGTTCCTCTATCTTTGACTTTCTTACAAATTTCATTGGTTCTTACTGTTTTATTTCATCCTTTTCGACATCCAATCATCAAAAGAATGAGGATGACTCAAAAAAATACCAAAATACACCACTTACAGTACATCACTTTAGGACTATTTTCCTGCCAACGGTTAACCTTACAGGTGGATATTGTCTCACCTTATTGTAGTACAGTAGCTATCTATATAGGTGGCCCCAGGAACTAAAATACTTTGGATACCGTTTAAAGCAGCATTTTGTGTTTGGTCGCCGTTTTCTACTTTTTTGACATGTCCATCGAGTTTTTTACATATATATCAAAAATCACAAAACAGCAAACTAAGATATTAGCCAAGTTTTTCCCTGCCAACAACGTTAATTTGCGAGTAATTAAGGATATTTGCAGATAATGAGAAAAGTGTCCACGACAAATTCCACATTTAAAATTAATCGCATACAGTTCCCACAAACCCACTAGTTTGAATTCAACCAATCAGATATATATGCAGGTTTAGTTATGAGCCGTTGCTAAAAGTAGATTCAAGACTTTGCGTTGGTACAACCAGGGAGTTGTTATGGAACTCACTGGTACACCTGCCATATAGACTGTACACAAATCAAGCATGGTGTTGTATTACGTATTGGTCAATGACGTTCGTAGTGTTTAAATATTCATATTATGGGCGAGGTTTATTGGAATCCCAACGGAAAATATCTTGGAAAAATACAAAGTTGCAAGTTTCGACTTTTATGCCACAATTTGAAGTAAGACTTAAATAGATAAGCTAGTTATGTATGTCGTTATGGCATAGTGGAGTCAGTGAGGTTGAGAAAAATCATAGAAAAGGACGCAAAATGCTGCTTTAACCTGGAATCACACATATTGTTTCAATATTTTCTTTTTTTCCTTATAATACCTGAAAAGAAGAAATAACTACAAAGCTTGTTCTATGTACCCCACAAATTTCCGCTTACATATCTTAAAAAAAAATATGCCACTAGTTCTGTGTATTTGAACAACACCTCATATACATATTGTCATTTGTGTAAAATTTTGGAGCAAAATTATTCATAAATTTGAATGGTAGTTTCCAGTTCCATACGAGATAAATTATGCTCTGTCACGTCACACTAAGTGTGATCATTTTTCGTCTTCACGTACACTGCAATTCACTGTTTGGCATTGCATCATTACTATGTGATAATGCCTCATCTTCAGACAGCATCGTTTATATAGTCTTGCAGAACTTACTACAGTACTTTACTTCACTGTATACAGTATATACTGTATGTACTCTTCGTCTCAGAAAACGTTGACAAAGTCAATGTTTCGTCTCAAAAATTGAACATTAAAAGGATTAAACGTTGTATAAATTTAATATGTTGAAGAGAATAATATTACATACTTCCAGTTGAAAACCCCATCTCAACATCTTCCCCATAATTCAAAATATGGTTGATTGCATATGATCTATATCAACCGGCTTAACCTTCAACTACTTCAGGCAGGAAGTTGGATCAAATTTAGATGTCACCGTTTGTGTATAGAGACTGGTTGACAAAGATACCAAGGTCTCGACTGGATAATTCGCATCTGTATTGCATCTGTGAAAATCTCTCTGGTATCTCTTAAAGTGATGCTGTATTGGCCCCAAATATGCTAGATATTCAAATATGGTCACCTTTGGTTAAAATTCTTAAGCTATTATTATTACAATTTTCACTAAAATTTTCCTCACTCGGACATTCACTCATCTTGTATGTTCCTTAAAAATGTCTGAGAACAATTTGGAGAGTAAAAACCTCCAGGAAAGTACTTTTTGAAAACTCCTAGCAATTATAGCATGTAATAATTTGGGGCCTTTACTGTGACTACCTTTAATCCTCACACATACTATGCTGATAATACAAGGTAACACTATTACATGTGTACAGGCTGCCACACCCTGACATACGGAACAAAATAAATAGTTGAGGCAATGCTAATAGTCGGTCATGCCACTGAACCTACGCAGATCAAGAATGTGAATAAACCTTTGATCTGCTCTTTATACCAAGCAACCGAATGATGATGCAACAGAAGACATGACCTTACTTGTATATGACCTTACCTGTATATGACCTTACCTGT
>KN883629.1:28286-43272 GCA_000934455.1 Apostichopus parvimensis | reverse complement strand
GTTCCGCCGCCACTGCTTACATATTGATATTCATACGCGTATTCAAACGACAAAAATGGATATTCGTACGTCATTTTTTTGGTAACTTACGCTTTTTCATCATCATCACAAGTTTTCAGTACACGATCGTACCGTATATGTTTTAATTTTAGGTTTACAGTCTTGTTCAGGGCCTAGGCCTTCTCACACGACTTTACAACTTAACCCTGGTCATTGGTAACTTGTCACACATACACACCAACGTGTGCACAATTCAATCAATCTCTCCTGGGGCACCACTGTGCACCACAACCACGTGTCCCCCGGGGGACTTCCCATAGGGTGCAGCCACAAACCGGCGCACACAACTATATTTACAAGTTACCTCGCAAGTCCCCATTTATATACCTGGGTGAAGAGAGGCAATGGAGATAAAGCGCCTTGCCCAGCAAGGACACAACGTAATGATCTGGAGGGCGTTGTGGTCAAGTGGTTAAGGCAGTGGACTTGTGATCTAAGGATTACAGGTTCGAGCCCTGGCCAGATCATTGCGTTGTGTCCTTGGGCAAGGCGCTTTATCTCAATTGCCTCTCTTTACCCAGGTGTATAAATGGAGACTTGCGAGGTAACTTGTAAATATGCATGTTTAGATGTACATCTTAAATTTGAGTACATCATCGTATATTTTTGGTACATGATCGTAAGTTTTTTAGTACCTGAACGTATAAAATTAGATCATCATATGTTATGGTCCTTTTCGCGTTCCATACTAATGTGTACTATAATGGACAACGAACTATAACTTTCTGTTGGATAATAAGTTATTGGTGAAATTTCCTGTGATAAAGAAATCTGTTGAAACCAGAATATATGTATATGGATTTTTGTCAATATTTTTTATAATTTCATTTTCACATCCAATAAAAAGTGAGAATAATGCAATTACCGTAATCTCGAGCATTTGCTGCTCAACCTTGAGAAACCCTATCACTTTTGAAAGCATATCTTCATGAGTGCGTCCGAACACAAAGACTACAAAATTCCCATTGTTTATGAGCAAAATACCCGAAACTATTCTCGCATAATGACAATACCAGCGCCGTTGGAGACAGGAGGTCGGAGGCGATTAGGAATCGATGATTTCATAACTCTATCGATCATCACACATAACTTTGCGCTGTCTCTTCTAGTCAGTTTACCTACCAACTGAGTGCGGGCGCCTTTCCCGATGTATCACGTGACACTCGTTTAAGCGTTTCATCCAAACACACAGTAAATCAACAAAGTGACGATATTTCCGAAGGTAAAAAAGCCTATCTTTGACGCTACTCTCACATGAATGGATTTTCTAATGGCTCAAGAAACACCGGGTGATGACTTCAGCTCTCTTGTGATTGGCTGAATAGCATCGCTCGGGTCTATGCAAATTCTGGATTTTTGAGAGCATGGTAAATACAAAACTACGAGCTAGGCGCACAGAAATGATTAATTTCTGTGGCTATAGGTGCCACAGAAATTAATTTCTGTGCTATAATTTGAATATCAAATCAATTTCGTTACAATATGAAGCCAGTAGCAGAGGTGGACTGTATTGTGACGTCATAAGTCTCATATAACCAATCACACTGTTATATTATAGGCCAATCAGATAAGATGCTGGTTAGCCAATTACAGTGTTACATCCCATGTATGTAATTATAAATACGCATGTACTCTACTGTATTATACAACACCTAATTGTATTCTGGTCATTTGATTGGTCAATTGCTCGTTGATTGCATGCAAAATCCGCTCTATTCCACTCTATGAAATAGGACCATGGGTTATACTTTTTTGATAGCACTTTTTCAATGGTAAGAGAGCAGAGAAACCTGCTACTACTCCTTATACGGATATACCCTACACGTCATTGCTTATGGTTATTAACGTTACGTGAAATATATACATTCAAGAATAAAGAATGACTCTTCCTTCATTATATTGAAGTCTTCCTGAACACATAATACATATGACAGTGGCTCCCACAATGTCAGCCAGAGCTCCAGCTAGAGATTTATCTAAATCATGCGCATTAGCAACGTTTGCCTACTAACATAAGTCCCTCCTCCCTAACGAGGAGGGACTTTCCAACTTCCTAAAACTGTACATGAGCTATTATGAGGAAGTAACATGTTCATGTGCTTATAACGCTACGTATATGAACTGATTTGGACGTAAGTTTCAGTTCCACGTGTGTTTCTGTTTGTCTGGATTTAAAATCGGGCTGGCACGTCCTTGGTAAGCTATTAATTTATTTTCATGTCCAACTGTAACGGGGTTATAACCCTATCGTTGGAAACGTGCATCGCTTGATTCGAGTCATTCTACGATAAACGCATGGCAGGGCACACTGTAGGCCTATAGATACACCCCGATTAACATCCGCATAGGAATATCCCTATCCTATACCCTACACTGTAGCCAGCTGTAACATTACGCCTACGCAAGCCTTGCAAGGTAATGAGAAATTAGCATTCGAAGTTAGGCCTAGCTTACCACTCATTATTCTATGGTAGTAATGGAGACTTAGGCAAAAGTACAATATCTTGCTTTGCCTAGTTTCGGAATGTGTTTAACATGTTAGGCTAGGTCTAGGCCTGATTACTTTTATACAAATGTTGGACAGGTGATACATGTAAGTCTTTACCAGAAATAATGCTGATAAATTGAGTAACTCATGCCATAGAGAAAAAGTAGTGGCTCCAAGTTTGAAATACTTACCAACTCATTATTCCCTTACTATCTAACTTTGTCTATGTCACAGGTACCCCCGACATTTGTCATACAGTTATTATAAAAGAGAAAACCACGACACTGACACAGTGGCAGTCCAGACCTGGTCTAAGCTATACTGTAAAAAATAAAGTTGTAATTTAACGGTAAAATATCGGCAGCCAGGATTCCGGTGGGGTGACGTACTTTAACAGTTGCCAGTAGAAAACGGTAGGACGTTATTTTACGATTTAGGTTACAGCTTTCATCATTTGATTTTTTTCGTGCACATTAAAGACCTATCACTATAGACTTCCATTGCGCACAAGCCAATGTTTTGTCAGGGGTCATTATAACTACAGTAAGTATGGTGCATAGAGCTATATTTAAGTGCATGTTTTCATTGAGGACTGTAGGGACGCAAGTTTTTCTGAGCAGATACAAATATTTTTAAGACGTTGCGTCCCGCAGGCACAAAATTTAAAATTCTTTGAACCTAAGTTACCTTTGGTTGAGTACAAGAACCCAATTGATGCTGGTGGAAGTCAAATGAATGTATTAGTGCACGAGCATTACTGATCACTTGGCCAACACTTCAAAAATCTTGTAGGCAAATGAAATAAAATAGGTCAACCACTAAGACAATTGGTTTTGGATTTTTGTCATTATTGATGCAGTTTTACTACCTGATCATGTTTGTTTTGTATTATTGTATGCTCATGTAATTACATCAACATCTGTTACAGTACATTATCATTTACCTTTATTGTCACTAAGTATTATATGGTCGTCGTATGTGGTAATCATTGTGTCATTCCATATTATTGTACTCTGAATAAATAAAACTATTTAAGACATGTGCATGAAGTTAATCTCGCTCTGCGGATTAATTTTAATAATCTGTTGCAGGTAGGTTTTAACTCAATTGACATGACGATATTGCTTGTGATTACATTGATGTACAGTAAGCCAGAATTAGATCTACCAACTTTAAAAAGGGATTATTTGCTATTTCTTACAGGGTTGTGCAGTAGTTTCAACTTGTCAAACAATTTCAACATTCTTATTGGGATATGTAATCTGTTGTGACTGCTTGCAAACTTTTTTAATCTGTTACTTTGTACAATGAAATGAACTGGCAACAGGGACTTTGGTAGAGGGTGGGGGTGGGGTGGGGGGTGTCTCACCCCCAAAGTTGGTCAAACTGACGATAGTTGGAAAATTGGAATGCGATAGTCGGAATTTCCGACTGACGCACTCCGTCTTATAGGCCTAACTATAGGCCTTATCAGTGTAGGATTTTCACTGTCGTCCGGGACGACTAGAAATTACGTCGGACTACCAAATCTTTCAAAATGTTGTGTGCTTGGTCGTCCTTCGGACGACCAAAAGAAATGAAGGCTTTGAAGAATTACCATACATAAACCATACCATACAAACAATACAATACATATAAACCATACATAAATTATTTAAAAACATGCGTGATATATTAACTTTACAACATCGTTAGCAAAAATCTGTACCCTAATAAAGTCGCCTAACGTGAGTTTCTAATAATGTACCCGGAAAACAAATGAGACTCGTGGCTAAGTGTCAGTGCAATGCATTTTGAACGGTGTTGTAACAACAGTTGATCAGATACTGACAGTCTATATGCCGAGTGAAAATGCATTGTTGGACGTACGCATATGAGCTGTACAGTAGTAAATAAACTAAATCCTACCTGCTTGAACGATAAATTATTTATCATTCTAGTTGGTAGGATTTATATTGTTTATCATAAACAATACTGTTTGTATGCGACGCACGTGTAGCGTTGTTACAGGCAATTCGGATATATCACGAAACACATGCATGCTGTGAACATGTGTTAAACCTAAAAATTTCATGATAATTATTTATTGTAGGCCTATAGTAATTTATAGAGAGTAATATCACAGACAAGTCAGTCAATGTCACATGCAAACCTGTGAAACTGTAATACTTGTAAAAACAAGCAATGCAGTTGAACGATATAAACCCTTCCACAAAGTGGTCTGATCATTAAATACTGTCGAGTAACGTTAATCAATACACTTAAGATTTCGCAACTGTGATTGGCTGTGAGTGTACGTAGCATAACCCTACACAGGGTGGGAAACTTACGGATATTGTAACTCAGTTACGTGAATGGCGCCAAAAGCTTGTGTAGTTATGTGAAAGTGTATTTTGAATGACATGAACGTAATTCATGTATTGTTTGCAGCAAAACTCATTTACAGTACTTAATATAGGCTAGGCTAGCGGAACTTGGGCAATAGCCAGCCTAGGCTAGTCTATCTTAGGCCGAACAGTGCAATTTTGACGAGATCTCAATGGCTAGCCAAAACTCAGTCCTTCTGACAATCAGATTGGGCACCAAAATGTTTGTTTTGTATTATTTGTGTTCATTTTCAAGTTTGGTGGAAAATTTGTAAGGACTACCAAGTTTTTTGCAGGACTACCAAATCTTTGAAAATCTTTGAAACTGAATAGTCCTTTGGACAACCTTCTCAAATTCCTGAAAATCCAACACTGCTAATCATATATTCATGTGATTGCGAATGACCTAAAAATTGAAAAATTTCGGTCAAAATGACCTTCAATTAGTCATATTTACCACGTTTCCCTTGCCACTTTGAGAAATTGTATCTGGCGATCCTTATGATAAGGGATCCTTATGAGGGCACCCCCCTCCCCTTAGACCCCTCCCCCATATCAATCCCAAAATGAGCTCCCTCCCCCCACCTTGCATATTCATGGCTACGTCACTGGCAAGTGGTATGTATATAATATTGTCTCTATGGTATACAATTAAAACACCCAATGCTAGTCAGTAGTATAGTTGTAACTGTTACAGTACATAACTTGGTACGTCTCACCGAACTCAGGAATATTTGCCAAAATTAGTTCGGAGTTTATATTTTCAGACAATTAAATCTTATATAGTTGTATACTTGACTATTTTGGCCAAATTTAGACTAGAATATATTTCATAGAAATAGTTGTTGTTATTTTTGTTCGCGGAATCGGGCCCACATAATAATGTAAAGCTTAGGAGTAGACAATTATCTTCCTCAGAAGTAATGACCATAAGAAAGGTATGAGGTTAATATAAAATAACTAAGGTTTGAACAGTGAAAAGTTGTTCGGGGGGATTGGCCTAAAATTTAACTTCTTGATGATTTCCTTCATTTTTTGTTGTACAAATTATACTCTTCAAAGTATCAGCTTTTCCAAATTCCATTGGGCCCTAGGCTAGGTGTAACTAGTTACAACTGATAAGGGTATTTCTATAAACTTGGGGTCCAATAGTGTGACGTGGATCCAAAATTTCAAGTTCCTTCCATTAGGATGAAATTTTACTTTTTGATAGAGTATTTATGTGGGTTTTCAAAAATAACAGTGAAGAAGAAAAAAAAGAAAATGCACCCACAGGTTATCAGTAATGCAAATCAATATGATGTAAAAGCCAACATAACAGGGACACAAAAATCCGAACCTGTCAACATGGGAAAAGTGACATGCCTATAGGTTACACTGCCTCTGTTATCTGTTTTGCACTTGGTTTTAGATGACTTTCAACAATAAAAAAGCTTTAAGGAGAAAGTGAGTTTCATTCAACAGAAAATTGCATACAAAAAATGACAACATGCTATTTTCCAAAAAATGACAACATGCTATTTTCCAAAAGCAGAAAGTGATTTTTTTAAAACCGTTTTTGGTTCCTTGCTTTTTGCAAAGCAAGGAACCTATGCGTTCAACTTGGCGTGTGTGTGTGTGTAAGCGTGTGTATGTGTATGTGACGCTTGGCTTGTGTACACGATATCTCAATAAGGAAATGATGTATCATGATCAAACTTGGTGGGTGGATAGCCCATAGTAAGAGGAAGATCCCTATTGTTTTTGGTGCCCGCAAAGGTCAGTTAGATGCCAAAAACCAATATATTAAAAACAGCAATAACTCCCATTGACAGGGTCCGACATGGTTGATATTATGGGAGTAGTTGTGAATGTGTTACGGGACCGTTTCCAAACATAACGGTAATGTGATCGAAGGTCAACAAAGGTCAATTAATGGTAGAAAACTAGTATTTTTGCGATAACTTGAGAACAAATTGTCCGTTAGGGTTGGGAGTTGCTTCAATGTAATCCAATTGTCGACCCGCATCTGGGTGACCCTTGACCTCAATTTGACCTCTGGTGACCTTTACGTGTTTTGGGGATTTTTACAGATTTGATGCTATTTTCAGATGTCAAAGGTGTAAAAGCACGGCTAGTGGTTAGAGGCTTTGAAGAGGAACAACAAATACCATCTGATTCACCCACTGCTTCAAAGTCCACTTTGAGAATCGTCATGGCGATTGTGGCTAGTGAAGACTGGAAGTGTGAAAGCATAGATATTAAGGCTGCATTTTTACAAGGCAGGAAGATCGACAGAGATGTGTATCTAGTTCCTCCGTCTGAGGTGAGAGAAGAAGGTGTCATATGGAAAATTGAAAAGGCTGTGTATGGGCTAGCAGATGCATCCCGTAACTGGTTTTTCAGTGTTAAAGAAGAACTTCTGAAGCTCGACTGCAAGCAATCACAGTTAGATAAAGCTTTGTTCAGATGGTACAACAATGGGAGGCTGGAAGGAGTGTTTGTCATGCATGTAGATGACTTCCTGTTTGCAGGATCAGAAGCATTCAACAAGAATGTCATTGATAGAGTAGTTGAAAAGTACAAAGTTGGTAGAAGAGAAATTGAGAGCATTCGCTATGTTGGATTGGATCTTGAACAAGGTGAAAGTGGGATAAAAAAGTATATCAAGATGAATATGTGATGGAGATGGAAGAAATACCAGTAACATATAAGAGAAAGACAGAAAGATCATCACCATTAACCAAAGTCGAGATGCAGAATTTGAGAGCCACAGCAGGACAACTAAACTGGGTAGCTACACAAACTAGACCAGATCTGAGCTATTATGCTCTGGAACTTAATATGAACATGAACAATGCTACAGTTGATCAGATGCTGAAAGCAAACAAGGCGGTTCGTCATGCCAAGAATGTTTCTGGAAGTATTCTTTTCCCAAACCTTGGGCCAAGTAGCGACTGGAAGATCAGGGTGTTCTGTGATGCATCCTGGGGAAATCTGCCTGATGGTGTGTCTAGCAGTCAAGGACATGTGGTTTTTCTGACAGGACATGCACAGAAGGGTTGTCCTCTAGCTTGGACATCCAACAAGATAAAGCGGAAAGTATCAAGTACCCTAGCAGCTGAAACTCTTTCTATGCAAGATTCGCTTGACGAAGCTGTGTACCTCGGAACTCTGATAACAGAAGTGTATTTTGACAGCTACAGTGCCAACAAAATTCCTATCACTGTATACACAGACAACAAGTCTCTATACCAGAATGTACATTCAACTAAACAAGTTCATGAGAAGCGCCTGAGAATCAACATTGCAGAGATCCAAAGAATGATGGCTACAGGAGAAGTTCAGACAATTGAATGGGTACAGAGTAAACTCCAGTTGGCAGACGCTTTAACCAAGAGAGGAGTAGATAGCGATTGGCTTTTGGAATGCCTCAGCTTTGGTGAAAAGTGATCGCGATGAATGAATCATTGGACTCTATACTGTTTTACATTTAATGTCAGAGAACATTAATTCGCTAGTCAAAGTCTCGTGAAGGATTCAGTGAGAACTTTTTAATACCAAGTTATCAAGTTTGTCTTACGAGACTGTAAAGATTGTTTTTAGTTAACGAGGACATTTTTCATGTGCGTGGGTACAGTTGGCCCACTATGTTCATCTGTAACAAGTAGTTATGGACTTTAGGTTTGACTCCACCATCGTGTTACCTGCTGTTGCTTTAGAAAGATGAGGGGGAGTATGTTATGTCTGTAGTAATTTATATATTTCCCTTTGTTTTCCCTCTCTCCCCTGCAGGTATGGTGGGGCTTTATTGTATGCCATTAGTATAGTGGCATTAGCATAGACAGTAGAATAGACATTAACAAAGTATTCATACTAGCCAATTATCACATATTACTTTCAGGATTGATCTCCACATCATGAAGCATAATGTAGCTGTCATAATGGAGAATTTTGTGTACATCAGGCGAATATCGTCTCAACCATACTCACCATTGTCAAGTAGACAAAGTTCTTCTGACCAGTAGTAAACTTGATAGCTACATAGGACCCCACCTGGAGCCTGTAAAGGAGAATTACTTTGAGGGTGATTATCTTAGAATATATTTTTGGTAACACAGTGACCTAGATTTGTATGTTTATCTACTCTGTACTGGACAAGGTTGAATAGAGGCACATGTTGTGGAAGGGCAAGGACTACTTTCTTGATTAGTCAACTTACAACTTTTAAGATTAATGTGGTGCAGAGCTTGTCAATGGTATGGTTGGTTTGTCAGTTTGTGACTACATTTCAAATCAGTAGCTTACATAGTTTCCTCTGTAAGATAGAGGTACAGTGTACCTTAGCACACTGGATATATGTCATGAGAAAAAAATATATCTATATATCGATTGATCGTTCAAACGGAAGTGGCATGTTTCAGGTGTAGTGGGAGCTAGAGTGTACACCTGAAAGGTAACAACGAATGTTATTGTAATATATCGGAACAAACATATGCAGGTGCACAAATGTAATGATTTATATTCATTTAGGTTCATCAAGAAGTCCAAGTGCGGGTAAGTTCAAATGCTGGCACTGTAAGTACAGATGCTAAGACACGGATGGAGCTTCAGTATGCTCATACACAAACCTAATCTGTGACAAAAATACTCCACGAAAGGTTTATCCATGATATGGGGCAAACAAGTTATTAGTGAAAAATAGGTTACAGATACAGAAAATATGGATCTCCATCCCACTACTAGTACTAGCCATAGTTTGGTCTTTTCACCTAGAGTAGGCCTATTACTGTAGTAGGCTACAGTTGTTTCCAAACATGAAAGTTCAATAGTACATACAGTCACAAAAGTCTCAAAAATCAAATGTATCGACCGATTTACTGTCTATTTAGGTCGTAATTTTAAAATGAAATATTATTAAAAAAATTGAACACTCACTTTTCTGGAAGTCGACGGGGTTTGCGGCCACGGCGTAACGAAAATACCATCGTAACGCTGGTGGAAGATAGGCGAAACAACTTTTCTTTGGTGCAGTGATCGATGTAGTGCCGGAGTTATATATGGTTGTTATGCCTGCAGACGATGTCTAGGACTTATAAATGACTACATTCATTCATAAAACTATGGGATGTGTTTTTACACAAATGACGTAGTCTTGAAATTTACCAACGCTACGATGGTTGAGGGACGCAAAACTTTTACGAATTTTTCGGGTCGTTAACACAAAATTTTTGAGCTAGCTTGAACATCCAAAATAAGCTTATTGAGTAGGGCTTAATGTCTGATCGCATCGCGATGCTTCTGTTTATGCACACAGGTTCACACAGGCAATCATTATTCAATTTACTAACGTTACAGGGTGGACACGAAAATGTTACGTTGGCCAGGCACATTTCAATACTTCCACATAAAACGAGTGGGGACCTAAAAAATACTGAAACTTTGTCAACTACAATTCTTATTCATATATTCACTTCTAGTAAGTGTTCAAATGAAATTGAGACAATATGAACAGTGGGAAATGTTACCAAAGTTAACATGGTTAAATGTCACAGTTGGTACTCAAAATTGTACAAGGCAGCAGTCAAGATTTTTTTGGCTTCAAAACCCATCCAGTTGGAATTTCAACCACTACACCGCCCCAATCATCAGGCCTTAGCTACGTCCCTGACTGGCAATATATGCTTTGATAATGTGTACATGATGTAATTATTTTTTTTCTTTTGGCAGAACTTGACATGGCTGGAAGAGACATTAATCGATATGGTATGAATGTGAATTAGTTAATTACTTGTGTAATTGTCTTGTAAACAACAATTTTTGCACACAGAAACAATAGTATAATTTATAATGGACCACATGTAGAGCCTCCAAACCTGCTTCACCAAATTTGAATACCAAATTATTCCCTGGTATGTGATGCTTGCTTCTAAACACTGTAACTCAAAAAATTCATGGTAGGTGAACTTCACACTTGGTTTGTGAATTCATCTTATTAACTACATGGTCATTTGAGGTCAACAGTGGTCAAAGTCTGAATACCCTGTCAACAATACAGTATAAGTTAAAAAAGTGCTTCTTTGTTAAGGCTCATTTGTGTACAAAAGCCTTATTGAGATGGAATTCAATGTCATTTCAGATAAACAGTCAATACTCTCACCTTTTTTTAATGGATTTCAAAGGTCATGTGAGGTCAGCCCAAGGCAAAGTGTGAAAACATTGAAAATGCAAAATTCCAGAAGTAAATATTGATGAACTTCATAATTTGCTGGGGCTCCACATTAGTCAGTAAAAGAAGCTTGGATGAATTTACTTGACTGTGGTGTGTCCACATGATTGCAAGAACCTTACTGATCATTTGAAGTCGGTAATATAGTGAACACTCTTTGTTTGCAGTGTTTCTGTTAAATGTTCGAATACAAAGTGTTTGTCCATTTCAAAGAATCACTAAGGGAACTGGCTTTCTGCTTTTTGTATTGGAGCAATACAGAACAGACTGAATCAGTTCTCCAGCTGTCCCATGGAAACACCGTCTTTCATGAATAATTATGGAGCAATAATGAGAAACTTAAACGAAACATCCTTTCTCCAATTCATGATACATGTGTAACGCAGGGTTTACAATCTTGCAGCACAAGTTGGCAGTAAACAGTCTCTAGAACTCTGATAAGCAGTGTGGCCCTGTATTAGGTAATCATCTCGCACACTATTTGTACATTTTGTACATTTTTAAGGGGTCCGGTACTCAGGTGTTATGAGTTCTTGAAATGATATTCTTTGTCACATTTATGCATGCTGCTCTTTGATTCTTTGCCAGAGGTGAAAGGAATGTGATGGAGATGGCATGTGTGTGTATCTGACACTTGTGGTCAACAGTTAAGTCAAGAGTCTGAAAACCTTTTAAACATGATAACTATAGAAGTACATCTTTCTTGAACTTTGTCCTTATAGTATGTAGATTCAGCTAGGTGAGTGCAATGAAATTGGTGGAGGTGACAAGTGTCATGAGGTCAAGGTGTGTTAAAGTCTGAAAAACTTGTGAATATGATACTCCAAAATAAACTACAATTAATCTGTGAGTTCTCCCATTCCATAATGCTCTTTTGGTGAACATATTTTAACACTTTCCGTTCAGTCTGTTTGATTTAAGCACTCAAGTTGCCCATTTTTTCTCCCTTTGGGTCAACAGGTTGTCCCAAATAGTCTCAAAAATGCCATATTCTCTGTGATTTGATCTAGATGACTTTAGCAGTAGGTTTTGAGAATATTTCACAGTGTATAAACAATGTGATGTAACTCTCATACACTAATAGCAATTATTAAAGCTTGGATAGACGGTTGGTGGCAGAGCTGATTTGGTGTCACAAGATTGGTAAAAGAAAATGACCATTTGCTCATACATCTATGTGTCTATTTATACATATTGGAAGACTGTCCTTTCTGGATATTGAATCATTTTGGAATAAAAATGCTATACTGTAAAATCCTTTCAAGTGAATTAATTGATTGATGCCCACAAGGATTGCTACAATAAAGTGCAAGAAACCTGATCTTTTCTGTTTCTCACTTAATTCTTGGACAAACTTAACTACTTGCTCCACATTAGTCAGATAGTTATCTGTGAGTTCTCCAATTCTGTAATTTTCTTTTGGTGAACATAATTTTATCAATATCAGTACAGTTTAGTGAAGGGTTCTATATAATAGGTCTTCCACACGAAATACCGTCATCTATGAAATAAAAACCAGCTGCAAACAGTTGATACTCTTGTGTTAGGTGATTTAAACACTAAATTGGCTATTTTTTCACCCTTCAAGAGATCAACCAGTCTCAAAATTGGCCATATGGTCATTTTCACAATCAGTGGTGTAACTTTTGTACACTGAGGGCCAAAATTTCAAACACCAAATATATTGAAATTTTTACTAACATCACATGTTAAAGGGTTCAAATTTTGGAACTTCAACTTTTCGGAGCTTTAACATATACGTCTATGGGTGTAATTTTTCGGTGACTGTATGACTCTAGGAATCTTTAACAAAAAAGCAACCATATTTACACAGTGTAAAAACAGTACTCTGATTCAAGTAAACTTTAAAGTGCTTATCATTATATGTTACTTAAAAATGAAATGGATTTGGTAGAAAGTTTTTAATACTATTGCAGATATTTCCCTGTTAACTAAAAATTTATTGGAAATCAAGGATTGTGTTTCTAAATTTTAACTTTTAACTATTTAAAAAAAAGATAGATAAGGCCAAGTCAAACACCCTAAATAATGTCTCCTCACAGAGGGATAATATCCAATCCAAGTTGCCCAAAAATCCATGCAGTTTTTCAAAAGTTGGAATTTTCCCACTTACGCGTTTTGGAGGTGACGTTTACATTTTACGTGTGTTTCGGAGGTGACAAAAATGTTTACAAGATGTTGTAAAGGCTTTTTTGCTAATAACAAAGAATTAAACACTTAATCTCAATGTATATTCATAACATCATTAATCAAACACTGATTTAAATAAAAATGTTTATGCCAAGTAGCAGAGTATGTACGTCAACTACCTGTACAACTAGTGAAACAAGTGAATGAACACAGAACACATAATACAATAATTGTATGTTATAAAAGATGGGTAAATGTCAGGTGAAGCAAATATGGGCATTTAAAAAGCAATTGTAAACATTGGGTTGGAGTCTCTTACTGTAGCACTCATATTGCAAATGATTATCTCATAATATACCTTCAGTCTCTTTTGTTTCGGAGGTGACGCTAATCGTTTACACAACCCAGAAGGCTTGATTCATGTCAAAACACATAGAACTTACCTTGGAAAGTATGAAAAACGGAAGGATATGTTGATAATATTTTAATGACATTCATAATACTAGAACTACGACTGCTTTTGCTGCCATACATGATAACTTGGAGACAATAATGTATCAGTTCAAAATCATTTGGTTAAATTCACACTGTTTTGGCTAATTGTAACATGACCCACATTCTATCAAAGTTTCAGTGAAAAGTTAGGTTAACACTTGTCAAAAACTGCATGAATGATGGGCTAAAAACATTTAACAGCAGCTTGGCTACTATGGCCTTGTTTACATTTAAGAACGCACCCGTACTTCAAGTCCGCAAGGGCAAATTATTCCCTTAGTGTGAACACTCCTTTACTCATACTTCAAGTCCGCATGCAGTCTTAAGAATTTTTCTTCTTTCTGGGGTTTCATTCAATCGCTCTTGCATTCTCAATAAATGTAACGTGAATGGTCGCGGACTTAATGGTGACCCGAGATTTCCGGTTAAGTTATGAAATATCTGATATATCAAGTTGCAATTAGGCGGGTAGTACGTACATGTATGTGTTTGTCAGAGCGTTGCCCTTCTTAACAGAAACACTACCGAACGATGCTATTCATGAACCCATATCATTTTCTTTGAAACGATTTGACCAACACTGCAGAAAAGACGCGGTAACGGTTGTCAGACGAAAACAAACTGAATGACAGTACACTTAAATCTACTGTAATAACCTTAAATTTATTGTACTGTAAGCCGTACTGACAGATTTTTGAAGAGGCCAAACTCTGTAATTTTATGGTTATTTCAAAATGGATGATTTGGGGTTCAGTTGCTACGGAAGTTAGTAAAAGGCTAAAACCATTACGTCTGGCCTGGCCTATAATGAAGTTGCACTAGCCTACATACAGATACAGTACAGATACAGTACAGTAGACCTTACTAGGTCTTTAGACCTAACATTAAATGCCTTCAATGTTGGATTAGCCTCAAATGCGACATCAGGCAGTAAAACACTGACTAGCATGATCGTTCGCTCATCCACTTGAAGGGTTTGGAAGAAACTTAAATCTGGGTTAACATGTTTAATATGGTAATGCCAGTACGGAGTGGTTTGAATACCATATACTGCTTATGTGCGATGATTGTACGTTGCCGTGCAGTGGTGTAAAGAGTAGTACGTACTAGTACAGCACATACAGTAAGGCAATGGCAAAGCACAGGGGGAATGTAAACATATGGCCTTTTCACGCCTGCGCAGTCAGGGGCGTAGCGAAGGGGTTTTTGTTGGGGGGG
>KN883629.1:0-11198 GCA_000934455.1 Apostichopus parvimensis | reverse complement strand
GTTTTGTTAAAATTCTTAATAAGTACAGTTAGGATGATTCTGTGTTTTCTTTAAAAAGAGCCAACTCTTGCTCTTATCAGTCACCTGGTCCTCAATAGGTTCTCAAAAGGACCAACGGTGGATTTGTTATATTTTTTAAAAATATTGTGTGTGTACATCGGACCACATAACAACTTAAGGACAGTGCTGCTCCCTTGTAAATATTCCTTACAAGCAAGGAACCATAGTGCCCTTAGGCTCTTGTTTGTTAAAGTAATGTCATGCATATTAATAAGTGGGCAAGGCGTCATGTAAAAAATGTAAAGATGGCCATATTCTGGCAACTTCTTTTGTTTTCTTTCATGTTTGGGTTGTTTTTGCATTGTTAGCAAATGTTAAAATTCTCAAAACCACTTAGAACAGGAGAACTAACTAATAATTAAAAAAAAAAATTGAATGAATGTATTTACAGCTCACATTATTGAGTTTGAGAATCATCTGTCTGATTCAAGTAGGTTCCTCTCCATGCACTCCTGTCTTGAGACTGCCACCCACATTAAGAGATAACTATGGCTTCTCACTTTCCAAAGAGATGTTCCAGAGTGGGGAAGGTGGGTGGGCTTATATGAGGTAGGTGAGTGGTTAACAAATTCCAAAACAGGTAAGTGGTTTTGGGAACTTATGACACGCATTTACTTACCTCATCTACATATGCATTCAGACTAGCACTGTTGAGAAGGAGGTGGGACCGGAACGCAATGTCCTGGAACACTGAGTACTGCTCTACCTAAGGAGCCCTCTGCTGAAACTGAAGGTGGGAGTTTTCCATTGGGACGTTTCAGAACCAAGCCCTGGCGGTGGCTTGTGCCCTATAGTCTGTTCTTGTCTGTCAGATGGGTCTTGATTAGATTGACAATTCAACTCAACAGAGTCTGTTTTGAGGCTGTGGTGAAGGGACGTCTTCTTCGTAGGATGAACAGCCTTTTGACGTCCTGATTGGTTTGGTTTTCTCTAGGTACCACTTTAGTTCCCTGAATGAACATCAAAGTTTGTCTTCAGTCATCGATGATATTGAGGTTAGTGTCCATAGGAAGATTTCCTCAGGGGTAAATAAGGATGACTGGTTCTTTGCCAGGAACTCTGGGTCGGGTGGTAGGCATATTCCACCTGGTTTGGTCGTCAAGGTGTGTAGGCAGCTGACGCTGCTGCCAAGAGGAAGAGTGTCTCATATGTGAGAAATTCCAATGGGTTCAATTGGTGCAAACCTGGTATTTCAAGGTCTTGTTAATGTAGTACATTGTTAATGGACCATGTTGGAGTCGGATTCTTGGTTTAGTAGACGACAATTGAACATGCCCTTTGTTGTTGTTGCACACAGTTGAACTTGTTTTCCCTCATCAAAAAGTTGTGTGAAGAAGTTAGCGATTTCTGTTGCAGAAGCTTCCAGGGGACGGTGAGAGTTTGTGGCTGCCCACGAAAAGTACTTCTCCAATCTCAAGTCATATATGCTAGTTGTGGAGACCCTGCACCAGCTGTTGCGAGAGCTGTAGTTTCTGGTGGAACTCCTTCTACTGCCATGTGTTTCCGGATAGTTGCCACATTGAGAGATGTGGACTGTGAAGGTCTCTGTAGCGACGTCGGCTTCATAACTGGGTTAGTAGGGGCCTTCTTCGGGAAGTTTGAATGGGAGGTACACAAGTAGACTTAACAGTAGCGGGAACCAAGTGTGGTTGGGCCAACATGGAACATGGAGTGGTTGGGCCAACGTGGAGACGTTGTGGTCAAGTGGTTAAGGCAGTGCACTGGTGATCTAAGGATTACAGGTTTGAGCCCTGGCCAGATCATTGCGTTGTGTCCTTGGGCAAGGCACTTTATCTCCATTGCCTCTCTTCACCCAGGTGTATAATTGGGGACTTGCGAGGTAACTTGTAAATATAGTTGCATGCGTCGGTTTCTGGCTGCACCCTATGGGAAGTCCCCCGGGGGACACGTGGTTGTGGTGCCCCAGGAGAGATTGATTGAATTGTGCACACTTTGGTGTGTGGGTGTGACAAGTTACCAATGACCAAGGCTAATAGCGCCTTTGAACAATTTCTGTTGACTTTGGCGCTATATAAATGTCTTCTGATTGATTGATTGATTGAGCTATCAGTATCATATCCCCGTTCGTTCCTCGTAGCGTCACTAGGAACATGTGTAGTTGACGGCGGGGTAAACAGGTCTGTCATATGGGAACAGGATGTGTCTACCATGCTTCTGAGTGAAAGTGTCTTGAGTAGAACAACAGGAGCTTCTTGTTGTCCACGGTTGCAAAAGGATCCAGGGATGGTTGCCCGTGACATGTGATCTGCCCAGGTTTGAGAAAGAGACAACTTTCTCTTTCCCTCTGAATAGAGATTCCGTTATCAGGCTTTCATCGCATGCTAGGTGAGAGGTGCGGAGGTCTATGTTGTGTTTGTCACACAGTAGGAAGCCCCATGTTCTCTGAACTAACGAGTGGGACTTCATTCCCCCCCCCCCCCTTGGTGGTTGATATAAGACACTGCCGTTGTGTTTCATGTCTGTACAGAGACTATACATAGTTCTTTTGAGAACGGTCTGCCCAAGGCAACATTGTGTCGTTTGGCCCACCAGCCGAGGAACGTCCGTTTTTCCGATGGTAGAGGGATCACTTTTGGTTTCAATGATAATCGTAACCTTTGACAGATCTCATATTTGGTAATATTCCTACGAGGCTTGCCACCAAGCCTATTAGTTTAAGCCATGCTCTCGACCTTTGAACGTTGTTTGAATAGAACGTCCATCATTAGAAGTCTAACAGCGTCTACTCTTTCTTCTGTTAGGAGGACCCAACCCCTTTGTGGATCTAATACTGCTCCTAGGTACGTGAGATGTTGGGTTGGTGTTAGAGATGACTCTTAGTGCTGTGAATAGGCCAAATGGTAGGGTGACACACTGGTTATCCACTCCGATGACTTGATTTCATTGATTATCGAACCTAGGACCTTTAGGAGCTAAACTGTGAAATCTGTGTCTCTCTCTGAGTCCTCTTCCGATCTTGAGACGATCAACCAGTCGTCTATGTAGGTGAATAGTAATGTTCCCCTACCTTCATAGAGACACTAGTATGGATCTGATTACCCTAGTGAAGACCCTTAGTGCTGTGAATAGGCCAAATGGTAGGGTGACACACTGGTTATCCACTCCGATGTCGTGGAAGGCCAGAAACGATTGAGGAAAGTGTTCCCATCTTTTGCCAAGAGATCCGCTATCTCCATTTCCAGTGCCTGCCGTTAGTTCAGGTCCAAAGGAATTGGGATGGCTTACCAGTTGCCGGACAAAAGAGGGTTGGAGGTGAACTCTATAGAGTAGTTGATGTTGATGACCTCCAGTACCTACGAACTGGATCTAAAAGTTCCCGATTGCGGGAACATGTAATGAGTTTCTCTCCCTCCACAAGCAGGGAATCCCGGTGGGATGGGCATCCCTAGGGGCGCTGTTGTTGGCGGTAACCTCTGTAGTTGCAGCGACTGTTTGAACCTCTGCCTCCTCCGGAAGTTCTTGGTTGGTCCTTGTCCTCGTTATAATGTTGCTTGCCATGCACTTTTGGTCTCCTGATGCCTTCCGATGGATGTGACAAGCAAGATTGATGTCTTTGTCTCGGTCTGTCTGACCCAGAATCGGTGTTTACCGATGAATCTGACGAGGATGTAGAGTGAAGTCTTTTCTTTCTGTTCTTATAGCTACTTCTTTGGTTGTCAAATCAGGCTGTTGGACTCAAGCAATTCTGTTGAGGACGTTTGTAAATTGGGCTAGACGTCATGGAAGATGGCTTCCTCTGGATCGGCTGGGTCCCCATCGGATACTTCCTCAGCTCCCTGGCCGGGAGAGGTTTCTGTGACGGAACCTTCATGAGAGCCACTAGCCAACAGTTGTTGCGGAATCGCCGGCTACCAGACCTACCTGCTGGCCAGCCTCCTCCGGGCAGTCCGGCATCATGTCGGCTCACTGGTTGCCTGGCTCACGGGTTCTCTGGTTACCTGACACATCGGGTAGCCGAGTGGCAACGGCTTCCCGCTTTGCAGGACCTTCGCATGCGGCTTATATTGCTGGATCTGTTACCATGATCTTGGTTCACTCCGGACAAAAGCACACCGGGCTGTCCACTCTTTTCCGGCTCAACCTCCTGGGTTGCGTCTTTCAATACGAATGGTCAAACGAGGAAGGAGGAGTTTAGGCCTGGATAGATGGTAGCCACACTGTTTAAAGACTTGACCAACTTGAGCGTAGTATTTAGAGGATAATGCATATCTATATGAGGTAAGAGCGTGTTAAAAATCTAAGTAATTTGCATGGTGTGGGAACTTGAAGTGAAGGAATGCTAGAAAACATGACATCTTAAGGACTAGACATTGGATTCATGCCATATTTATGATAAACTGATAGGCAATATAAGCTATTGTTTTTACATTTTAATTGGCATCCAGAAAGCTTTGGAATGATATTAATTGTGCTGTTTTGTGGTTAGCTCTTACAATGTATTTGGAAGTTTCCATATTTGGAAAGTAAACACGGGGAAGGTGGCCTGATTTCTGAAAGTTGTTTGGCAAGTGAAGGCTTGAAATATTCTTTTATTGCTTTGCTCTTTTTAATTACCAATGCTCAGGCAAAGTGGAGAGTGCCCTGGATGTTCACACGCCCAATCTCCAGAGGCGCTTGATGAATGGAACAAACGACATGAATATCGTTTGGAGGCTGTATACAACTATCAACAACTCTCCTCAGAAGATATGACAGACCAGACGGTCAGATCTTGCTTCTATGTCTTATTCGTATCATGAAACAGTGTAACACTGTATTTGAGAACAAGTTTGATAAATAAATACCAAATAAGTAGATGATCTGTAGTTACTTACTGTAACCTTGTTCTTAACATGTGCATTCTCAAATTTGCTGTCTGGAATTATCTTGCACATAGAGAACAATGAAGGTCCAAATAATGCTATGTTTTGTATTGCATTGATTTATGGTCGTTATGGTTAAATGCGTTATCTCGATAGGAATATTTTCAATTTCACTTTAGATACCCAAAATTCGAACAGAGAACCACAAATGTTGTAATTTTTCAATCTATTATACAGACAAAATCTCACGCTAAAAGGTGGACATTGCTCATCCCACAAATAAGGGCAGTTGACATACATGCTAGATGACCAATGTTGTTGTTCTCAGATGCCACCACGTTGAAGAAACTGTGGAAATAAAAGTTTCTTGTTTTGTTTCTTACAGTCAAAGTTGAAGACCCTAGTTGAAAAGTATGAAGAAGAGAAACAGAAGAATGGTGAAGACATTATGAATGTTGACAAAATCTCGTATTTATCAGACAAAGATCAGATTATCGCCGAAGGAGGTGAAGGTTTCATATTTGTTGGAAAATACGAGGATGAGTATGTAGCAGTGAAGAGGATCGAGAAAATTCAGAGGCAGAAAGAACTATATACCATGATGCAGGATAAAGATATGAATAATGTTGTCAAGATGATCTGCATTGAAAAAGATTATTACTTTTATTATGTGGTCACTCCACTATGTGAGTGTGACTTGGAGTATTTCATCAAAGTCGGCTCATCGCTTTCACAGCTCCAACAGATTAAGCTCTGTCTGGACATTCTCAGTGGCTTGATGAGCTTGCACTCTTTGGACATCGTACATCGTGACTTGAAGCCAAGGAATGTCTTAATAAGTAAGTAATATTGTACTGAAAGTTGGTTTTCATTGTTGTAGTTTTAAATTTCTTGTAGGTCTAATGTTTTGGTAATGGAAGATATGTTTGTGGAAAAAAGGGGTGTGGGCGGCATTTACAGGAGCACTGTTATTTTGCATTGTGATTCTGGTTCAATTGTCGTCACAATGGGATGTGTGTGTTACATTGCCTGTCAACACAATAGCTCTAAACGGGAATCCTGTGGGATCTCAAACTTGGCATGTTGATGTCCCACATTGAGTTCAAGAAGCCTATGTTTTCAGTTAAGGTCAAAGGTCACTTGAAATAGGCAGACTGGTATAGGTAAAAACCTCGTACATATGATATCTCGAAGGGATTTCTATCTTTGTGTGTGAATGCCTGCCCCATGGTGTGGTATGTCCTAGTAATTATGGTGGATATGGAAGGTCGTCTGAGGTCAAAGTCTAAAAAGCTAAAGCTTTCCACATGGTGTCGTAGAAATGGAATTTTATGTACATCTTATAGTTAGTATGTAGAGGCTTCATATTGAGAAGAAGCCTGTTGTTTTTAGGTCAACAATTATTCAAGTGCATCAGATGATGAAGTCTAAATACTTTTTAAACATGATTTTTCAAAAGGGAAAATTTGGATATATCTCACATGTAGTATCTGGATGCTCTTTATTCTGCAAATAAACCCTATCATTTTAATGATAGGGCAATGTTCATTTGAGGTCATCAGACGTCAGAGTCTGATAACCTCTACCACATAAGTAAACAAATTAAATAAAGCCTTATTGTCTTAATCTCAATTGGTATATTTATATGGAGCTCATGCCATGTAATAATAGTGTCTATCTATATAGCTATCGTCATCAGTTTAAAGGTTGTTATTGGCAAAGATTACAATTACTGATCAATTGTGACAAAGTCGTCCAAGTGAGGGGCTTCATTAAGTGTTGTCATAATAAAGTAGATATTGGGTCTGTTGGGATCAAGCCAATTCTAGCCAGTTAAAACTTCTTTGCTCTTGTCAACTTCAAACTATTATTTAGTAGGACTTACTAATAGTAACTATGCCATTGTTTAAACTCCTTCCTTTTTATTGCACAGACGAGAAAGGAGATGCACTGTTGACAGATTTTGGGATAAGCAGGAAGTGGACTGGGACATCAAAAAATGTTACAGCTGCTATGGGAAGTCAGGGATGGTTAGCATCTGAATGTATTACTGCAGCTTCAGAACAAAAAGATATACCCTTATTAAAGGCATCAGATATTCAGGTAAACTAAAATCGTCAATTGAAGTTCGTTTCCATGTTGATACACTAGATAGTATGGCTCTTTCAATATTAATGAGAGCTGTTAAGTATTTTGTCCAATCATTGAAAATGAAAGAAACTATTTTACAAACACTTTGAAATTAGGTTGGGTACCAGAGTTGTAGGAAATTTGTAATTTATTAGTAACTACTAACACCAAAGTAGGATGTTGAAGTGGCTGCTGCAGCCAGGCTGTGTATAGCTATATTTTATGCTGTGCAGTTCATACACTTAATAAATATCAACCAATAGGCACTGCTGGTCTAGCAGTTAATCTTTATTTGTTTCATATTTACCCAGTCTCGCTGAAGCGGATTTTTTAGTGCTGACACTGTGCATTAAGTAATACTGGCCTAGAAGCCAGTAATATTATGAAGCTTAGTGACCGCATGTGCACGTGGGAGAGGCTGATAGGCTTGTTACGTACGCTACAACTTGGTGGCTATCCACTTTTGCTCCTTTTGACAAACAAGTTCAGGTAACAGGTAATGTTTAGTCATCGTTACCACTAAACGTTGCGTTTCCTGGATAAAATACAGTTTACATAAATGAACTAAAAAATCAATGGATCTGGAGGGCTAAACAACATCTACGAATATTACATAATTACTTCAATTAATTTGTATGTTTATGCAACTACTAAGATTTTTATTTAGTTTGTATCACAAGACATTATTCTAGTGCAATTTGCTCAAAACAAATAAAAAAGAGACAAACAAGACAGATTTTAACATCATTTAATTATGTCCACAGACTGCTGGATACCTGGTGTACTACATTTTGTCCAATGGTCATCATCCATTTGAGGCATCAGAGTCTAGTGACACAGTACAGCTGCAGGCTAACATAAAACAGGGAAAGTTCCAACTTCTTCATTTGGAAAATTTTCCAAAAAATTGCAAGTCTTTACTTACCAAAATGCTGGACAAGGAGGTTAAGAACAGACCCATGATTAAAGATTGTCTCCAGAAAATGAAAGGTGAAATATGGCCAATAGTGCTATAAGTTTACGGTGATAATACAATCTGTTCAGCACCTCAAAATGCGATTTGGTAAAAAATAGGGTGATAGGGTTAGCGTTGTGAAAATAATAGGAAAGTGATGGTAACAGTTCCATTCCATTACCAATTCCATTATCAATTTCCAATTGATTTTGAAGATGGCGTAATTGTCAATTACTGTTTTAGCTTAAATTTTACAATACATTAATAATAAAAAATATCACCATCAAGAATTAAAGGAAGAGTACTCTTGCAAAAAAAAAACTTTCTAATCAGGAGTAGAGAAATGGTTTAACCATGAAGATGTATTAGTTTCTAGGAAGGGTATGTAATATCCATTCATCCATCACTGTACACACCTACCTACAAACATGCCTGCTCCTTTGTCTGTCTATCCATCACCATCCATTTAAAATGCACTTCCTGACAGCTCTCATTGCTCAATCCTGAAGGTGTCCAGAGTTGATGCTCATTTCAAGGGTTCTGTCCTGTTCACCTTGAAGTTATTTGTTAGTTGTAATTGTTTAGTAATCTTCTTCTTTTTGTTTCTTAATTGCAGAACTGAAGAGTTTGCTCATTCAACAATTGAGCGAGGAAGTAAGTTTATTTTCAAAATTCCTTTGCAACTGTGGTTCAGTTAGTGTAACTTCAGGGCAGCATATTACAGTAGTCTTTTCATTCTCAGGTAGTGCATCATTCCCTTTACTGTAGCTATGGAGAATTTAGTCCCTAAATGGTGCAATCAGTTGGTTATTTGTATGGATGCATTAGAGAACTGATGTCACAAGAAGGACATGTTCTAGAGCATCATGCAATTGCAAGAAACTTGGATGAAACTTTTAAAGACAAAGCAACATAAAGCACGTCCATAAATTTGATCCCTGGTACCCGGTTACTAATTCTGTCAGTGCTCCACTATTGAGCTGCCCAAGAGTACTACAAAGATCACATGTTGTTGCATTGAAAACGTGAAAGTACGCAATGCGGAGAGATTGCCCAGGCTGTACAGTACAGTGTGCACATGTGAAAGTAAACAAAGTAGTTGATCAAATATTTCTCCGGCAAGAATAGTAACCAATTTGCACCACATTTTACGCTTCATCACACGATAGAAGGAAATATCAGCAAATGATGAAATTACGGGAAAATGCACATGGATTTTTTCCCCTCCATTTCATTACTATAATGAAAATGTAACTGAAAATGGAGAACAATTTCAGTGATTTTTACCAATTTCCGGACTGGGTTCTAATGACATGGACCATTCAGTAATGTTTTTGGTGGATTCCCATTACTAGCATCTATGATATCACACCTGTTTGTTTGAAATGTTCACCCAGGTACAAAAGCATGTCAAATTAAAATGTTATCTGGAAATACATAGAATTGGGATATAAATTTCACCAGGATGCTAAGAATAGGTCCTATCATAAGTCAACTGTATGCTATTCTATTATTGTATCTTATTTGAGTTCTAAATTTCTCTTTCACTTCAAACCAGTAGATTGTCTGGCATGAATTCCTTCACCCTGTAAATGAGCCACTGAGGGTAAAGTGTCAAGTACAGAAACGTATGGTCTATAATGTACAAAGATATTTATTCTTAAATGTAACCATATAGTTTAAAATACTCTATTGCAAGTTATAATTTTGTGCCTTGTTCTTAACTGAATCGATTAGCAGATCTATGATAAGATATGTTATTAACCTCTTCCCTGTAGATACAGCCTTCATTGCCAGGTGTTGAAGTCCTGTGTGGTGAATGGTCTATTGACATTACAGAAGACAGGAACTCTAAACAAACATGGTCTTTTCGTGTGAAGAGTAGAAAGGTGAGAATTATAACCTTCGGATTAGTCTTACTCACTTGTTGAAATTTAATGTTTAATTCATTTCAATGAAAGAAATGCACAAACAACTAAAATAGCATGAATTATGAACCACTTTGCCCTGTTTATCATGCAAACAGTGAATTCTTCACCTTAGTGAGTACATGGACATCAAATACTACCAAATTGTACTATCTCTACAAAGAGGAACCAAAAATACCACTATCTAGCACTTTTATCCAATTTTGCTCATGACAACAAAGTTACCCCTATTCAATCTATATGTATATCCATGCATTTTGGAGTGATGCTGAGCTGCCTGCATATACCAAGCATCACCATGTCAGGTGATCAATGTTGCATAAACCAGTCGGGTGCACAAGTGGGAGGGGTATGACTCCACTTTGGCCCCATATCTTTACATTCAGTATCGTAACAATTTGCTACGCAGGCTTAGGTCTTTGTGACTAGTCTTAGGCCTAGGGAGATCGACTTTGCGAAAATCTGGGACAGAACTGTAGTGTAGAGTTCTAGACATTTTATGTGTATTTATTTCCAGAGACGGGGCAATCCAAGGGTATACAGCATGTACATTGCAGCAAAATAGACGAGCATGCAGTATGCCCACATGCAGAGTATAGTACTGAATACATGTTGTACTCCAGCTAGCTTGTCATACGTGCATTTTGCCATGAGGTAGAAAGCAAGCGTGGTCGCGGCCGCCAAGGTCTGTAGCGTACAGATTATACGATACTGTACGTAACCATTAGTGCATATGCATATTCTGTCTTTACTAATAACAAAACGTGCAAACTGCAAGTCAGTGATGCGAAGAGGTGTATGCAGCTAAAGTGTAGAATTTTCCCCTCATTACGGAACATACCAAATCGTGATTTATTTCTTACGTTGTTCCTATATGAATGGAGGGCGATACTTACAAGCTACTATCATTTTTGGGGGGCACATTTTATTTCCAACTTGTCTTTGAAGTGTTTAACATTTCCAGCAAATAAGCGAGTCGTATCGCGGATGACCGAAGCAGGGTTTTAGGTTGTCCGACTTGATTTTGGTCACTCTTGAGCGATCTGATGACCATCTCTGGAAATGATCGAAAAAGATTACAGAAATAATTTTTCACAACCAGAGAATTCCCGCAACCCAACATGATTAATCATGAACAGTGTCGTACACCACATTATATGTCTATAACTCATAAGCCTGCGTAGCCTAAGGTTACGTTACTCACCTACAAGGCTAATACAATACATTTTCGTATTACTTATGTACGGCGCTCCATTTAAAAAATCCAGGTGCTTTCATTTGGACGACCAAAACTATCCTTCG
>KN883628.1:127098-145706 GCA_000934455.1 Apostichopus parvimensis | reverse complement strand
AATGTATATTCATTTGTGCCTAGATTATTAAGTCGCCTTTTCATGGAAAAACACCTATCTCCTTTCACCAACTTTCCTTCACAAGTTTACATAATTACCATTTCATCTAGCCATTATTAATACCATGATCAATGATATTGACACAAGAATCACTTCCACAATGAAACTGGCAGGAAATAACTGGAAAAGGTTCCTGCACTGTTAACATTATGCGTGATTTATTATATCTGTAATATCCGTGGAAACAATTAACCGGACCTGTGTGTCGAGGATTTCCCTTTGAACTTCCACATTGTGTTCTATATAAAAGGACTTGCTATACGTAGTAGCATGCACAAGGAACCGATACTGCTGAAACTGTTCATGTATACTGTCGGTTCAATATGAATACACACAGGAATAAAATCGTGTCATGACAGCCTGAGCTTTGTTAACATCCAGATTGATACATGAACAGTATGCAGCTCGGTTTTATTTCTCAGTTTTTACACAAGTTCCAGAAATAAACGTTGTATACAAATTTAGCCAAGTGAGTGAAGGATGTGGCAATGTTATTTAAACTTTACCTGCGATGTATTCAAGTGCAAGTATACAGCTAATATGTATGGATTGAATAGATAGATAGATAAAAAAACTAAAGGGAAAATACAGTAGCTATATTTGATGTTAAACAGCACACATGCAGCTACTATACAGTGGCTATGTTTGATATTAAACAGCACACATGTAGCTACTATACAGTAGCTATGTTTGATACTAAACAGCACACACAGCTACTATACAGTAGCTATGTTTGATATTAAACAGCACACAAGCAGCTACTATACAGTAGCTACGTTTTATATTAAACAGCACACACAGCTACTATACAGTAGCTACGTTTTATATTAAACAGCACACACAGCTACTATACAGTAGCTATGTTTGATATTAAACAGCACACACAACTGCTACAGTAGAGCTATATTTGATATTAGACAGCACACAAGCAGCTACTATACAGTAGAGCTGATTGATATTAAACAGCACACAAACAGCTACTATACAGTAGCTATGTTTCATATTACACAGTACACAAACAGCTACTATACTGTAGCTATGTTTGATATTAAACAGCACACACACACACAGCTACAATACAGTAGCTATGTTTGATATTAAACAGCACACACGCAGCTACTATACAGTGGCTATGTTTGATGTTAAACACCACACACGCAGCTACTATACAGTAGCTATGTTTGATATTAAACAGCACACATGTAGCTACTATGCAGTAGCTATGTTTGATATTAGACAGCACACAAGCAGCTACTATACAGTTGAGCATAGCTCTATGTTTGATATCAAACAGCACACACAGCTACTATACAGTAGCTATGCTTCATATTAAACAGCACACACAACTGCTATACAGTAGCTATGTATGATATTAAACAGCACACATGTAGCTACTATACAGTAGCTATGTATGATATTAAACAGCACACATGCAGCTACTGTACAGTTGTGTACTCACAGCACTAGCAGTTTCCTTCATTATTCAAAACAGTTTCAAAACAAAAATGGAAGTATGCCTATACACTTTTGACTCATCATGAGGTAAATGATTAACTCTCAATGAATAGTACACTTGGCCTATAATTCCTTTCACACTAAACAGACGATAATAACAAGAGTTTGTGATTTAATTATGAATCATACTTTTCTCCCATATTTATAGTTATAAAACTCCCCTAACAATCTAAAACCCTTTTTCGAATATATATGAATAGGCTACACACTACCTGCAGAGCCTGTATGTATAGCAAAAGCATTTCCGCATTTTCTACACAGCATATATTTGTTAGTAAGACATATATGTCAGAAGGTGAAAAATGACTCCAATTTTTCTTTAAGAATCTGTCCTAAAAACTATGAGACTTCTTCAGACGCCCAAAGATTTTTCGAAGGACATAGAGCCAGTACACATAGGGACATTGTTTAACTTAAAGGTACAGTATCTACATACTAGTATTATACACTGAAGGCTTTAAAGGCATTGAAGACTCGCCGGGAACCGCATGCCGCGCTCTGAAAAAGTTAACTTTCCGTTGCTTGCAAGTGAAGTTTTCTGCTTGTCGCTACAAAATGCCGACAGTAATGAAACGTGATACCTTGTTATCTTTGTTAGCTGGACCTGAGATGTCCATTGCTGTATCGTTTGTACACTGTGCTGTGGGTATTGACCGCAGCTGTATGTACTACTGACTGTACACTAGTGTCTAATTACCGAAGGTAGCAAGCTGTGTGCGTATTTTCTGGGATCGATGGTGGTGTCTAGTTTCGAATGAGGTGTAACAGAAATGTCTAACACTACTGTTAGACCTCATTCGAAACTAGGTCAGATTAGCGGCGTTTCTTTTTGCGCGAGTCTTCACACCCTTTAAGTTGTCCTAAAATCTTTCACCTTTTTTTAGCCGCTCCAAGCTATTGTGAGGTCATAATAAACAGCTCTGGGCGACATATACTCAACATGAGAGACAGTGACACTGGCTGGATATTCTACAAACCTGGCAGGAAACTGTTTGTCATATAGGAAGTCAGAGTCTTTTATCTAATTACAAAGTTACTCGCCGGCAAGTTCATTTTTTCTCTCTCTCTCTCTCTCTCTACGTCTCGTTTTATTTACAGGGCTCGTACTCGCTATATACCGTAAACTTGTTGCCCGTGGCCGATGATTCTGCGAGCAGCTGCTACCGTGAGAGTATTTATAACTACTATTAGCCAGACGGAGATCTACCTCAACGGAAGATTAACCTACCTCTACTCTCATCAATCTCATCTCATCTTGAATCTCATCAAAATCTGAGAGCATCGATAAAGCCAGAAACACGAAAATTTGAGGGCTTCGAACTTCTCTTTGCTCCAAGTAAATGTACAACAAACGCTCCAATAATCTGGTATAGGTAATGACCTGAAGTCCTGGCTATTGGTGGGGTATTGGGGGGGAGGGGTTGGAGAGGGAGGGAGGGAGGAGGGTATGAGATATCCCTCGTTACATTTACATTCTATCACCACCTCCTCTGGGAAAGAGCACTGGTATGATTGTGTTACGCTATGAATGTCAATTGACTGATTGATTGAATCTCTGGGGAGGAATTAGGAGGATCAGACCTGCTAAGTTCAAAGTACTTTTTTCAGTAATTTGTAGCATCCTCAATTTCTAACTTTAACTAGTACTGACAGTCTTTAGCAAGTGGTTCCAGCTCTGCATCAATAAAACAAAAAACAGAAAACAAAAAACAAGCAAGTAAACTGATAATCTGATTGAATTAAAGGACCCTTACCAGCGTTTTGATGAGGGCGGCCACTTCTCTCGTGACGACGGAAAACTTTAGGAATGCAGCCCCAAGATCAGCTTCTGCCTCTCTGCTGAGTGTGGTGCTTCCCAACTTCTCAAGATTCTCGGAAAAGTCCATCAGATTGCCGACATATACTGTGAATTATAAATGATAGTGGAGAAGAGTAACACATAGAGTAAAGCAATAAGTTAAATGACTTAATACTAGTGCAGAAAGGGGATTAAATATATAAAATCTTCAGCTCTAGAAAATGCATGCTTACATGTCCCCTCTACCAATCATGTCCATTTACTCATGTCTCCCAAACCTGCACTTACAATAATGAACATACTGTACAGGCTCTGCTAGCTTCATGCACTGACAAATTACAAATTCCCTATTCCTGAAGCTACATGGGGAATGGTAAAGTCACTTTCCCGTATCACCCCTTTTTCATGCCACCACTTCCTAGCTATACAGTATGTATATATGACATGTACATGTACACAATAATTGATAATAGCCAAAAGCACAGGTGTTCCACTGTTTCTTTATCCCCCGCCTCCTTGCTTCCGTCCCCCTTCTGGCATGAATTCACCCTTCCATGCCACGATGTATATTTAATTTCCTAATCATCTTCCAGACTACCTTTCAAGTAGGACATTTTATTAATTCTAGCTTCTCAGACTCTTTTCAATCGATGCTAGCTGTGTCAGGACTGATTCGAATCCAGAGGGTGCTTCTCTTCGTAAGGATGCAATTCGATTCCTCTAGTCGAGGCATGAAGTACAACCTATATACAGGTACATATGACTTGAACTCACATGACAGCTAAGAGTGCTCCTTGGGCTGCTTAAAAAGCATGTTAACAACCTGGGGTGTGCTCTGAACGATAGATCTATTAGTAGCATGTCGGCTCATATTCATAGTGCAGTTATGTTAATTCATGGTACTTCTTGAATATTCATTAAGATGAATATTCATTGAGGTTGAAAGGAGCCTACAGTCTAATGCTACGAAAACAACATGGTGGTTCTGACCGATCGATCTATTTATAGCATGTGAGCTCATATGCTTAGTGTGTATAGATGTTGACGTTATTTACTTCTTGAATATTTATAAGGTTGAAAGATGCCTTTAGTCTAAGCAAGGAATGAAGTATAAATATAGCAATATGAAATAACCTTGATTTATCGATCTGGCAATCATGAAGTGTTCTTGCAATCGGACTCTGCAATCACTACCTTCCATGTTATTATTCTGTATTATCTTTAATATTCACGACTTCACACAGCATGAGTGATATTCAGGCATTAAAATTATATACCGTCAAGAATCGGAAATTTATAAGTTTTGTTAGCAAACGAAAGTATTTCAAAAAGTCGAGACTGGGGCAAGTTCCCTCACAGACTGTGTCAATCTTTATCCCGATTAAAAGAAACAGAAGAAATTCATTGGAGCAAAAAACTAATGCATCCACCGCAACTTAGGGCTTCTGAAAATTTCCTCCGTATCTTTCTAACTTTTCCAGGAGACGATACAATCGTATCTCATCAATATTTTACCAGTATCAATTTGAATGTCAGGAGATCAAACACTGGAGTCCACTGGACGAAGACGGAAGAATGACTGTAAACAAAGCGCTTCCAATCGAGCCATCATACTAACAATTTTATATGAATTCTGATCCAGGAGGGAGCAATTTTCACGGGAGTTTATGACCACAATCTTTAATTAGTTTTTCATCTGAAGCCATGTGTAGCGTGGCAAATGGCAGACGATTATTTCGGAGGGGGGGGGATGATAAAAGTAAACAAGGAGGCAGCTTAGGAGCGTCAGAGCGTGATCTATATACCCACTCTTTGGGATAAAAACATTTTTGACTCGGAAAGAGTCAATTATACGAGCCCGATAATAATCTACGGGGTCATTCCCGCAGGGACTTGAAAGAGTTCTAGTCAAAGTGTATACTGCCTCAAAAATACCTGGCTTGTGTTGCAGCTAATACGGTGTCATCTAAATGCGATTAAAGTATTCCGAGGTAGATATAGAGTAATGTGGGGATATATATCTACATGGGAGGCAAAGTTTACTTTACCCTATAGCAGTGTCATGGAATGATTTAGTCTTCAAATATCATGTACATACTGTAGCAGTTTTTGAAGTCTCTGGAATCTGTCTCATATAAAGTTCCTGGATACAAAAACTGCTATACATCTTTGCACTGTAATTAAGTTTACACAGCAATTTGCACTGTAGTTAAGTTTACATAGCAATTTGCACTGTAATTAAGTTTACATAGCAATTTGCACATTTTGCATAGCATTTTTGCGATGCAATGCTGGATGAATGATTCCCTGAGAGTTAATAAATATTGGTGGTATCTATTACTTACTATTTCCAGAACCGCAGACTGCTTTCACACATTTCTTCATCTTGTTTAGACCGCTGCGGTCCGCGTCCAACGACTAAAATATAATGAAGAGAAGAATCAAAGACAATTAATTATTAATGGTTAATTAAATATGGATTCATCTGAATGTCTATACTAAAAACAAAGCAATCATAACCCAACATTATTTTATCCAACGGATATAGTGACACAGTTAAATTACAATTACACACTATCTCTGTGTGGTGATTATGCATGGCTTTAATCAGTCGGATATAGTGACACAGTTAAATTACAATGACACACTATGTCTGTGTGTTGATTACTCACATATTTAATCGGTCGGATATAGTGACACAGTTAAATTACAATTACACACTATCTCTGTGTGGTGATTACGCACGGCTTTAATCGGTCGGATATAGTGACACAGTTAAATTACAATTACACACTATCTCTGTGTGGTGATTACGCACGGCTTTAATCGGTCGGATATAGTGACACAGTTAAATTACAATTACACACTATCTCTGTGTGGCGATTACGCACGGCTTTAATCGGTCGGATATAGTGAGACAGTTAAATTACATATATATCCAAACACAAACCTGCAACTATAAGTTGTCCTCATGCACAGAGCTTGTATCAATCTACAACATTAACAAAAGAACAATGCAAAAATTCCTTTGTCTCATTGTGGTGTCCCGCCTACATAGTTATTATTTAACAGCTCTCCTATACTGTATACATGTAGAGAATCATCATCCAAGGTCGGCCATGCGTGATATATATTTCTGCACTTACAAATTATAAGAGTCTGATTATATCTCTGAGTACTAATGCCGGTCTCCATACATCTCTTTCAGCAAATTAGCATTTTCTATTTCATTTTAAAAAAAATTCTAGCTAAACAAAGAAATATCAGATCATATTTTTTTTTCTATATCCGATTGATTCGCTTGCAAAGTTGACAAATACTCTCTCTTATTTCAGATCTAGGGTAAACATTGCGGTTGTTATATCGTATTGCCCCACTGTAGAGATATGCTGGTAGGGACGTACAGTATATAGCACACAAAGTGCAACGGATGAAAAGCGTACAAAAGTTTATAGCAAGGTTTCTATAGGGCAAGATTAAATAGATATCGTGTGTATTAAACGTAGCTGTTGCACTGTACACCATATTACATGTGGGTACGATGACCATTAATCGTGTATATGAAATAGTACATATAATAACACATCAAATTTGGTACAATTTTACAAATATTAACGTAATATGCTAACTTTCAGGGTCCATGCCTGTACAGTTTTATTTATTGAGGGCTTTAAAATGCTGGAGAGGTGTATTTAATTGATGCAACAACAACATATTTAAGGGAAAAAAATATGGCCGAGCTCGCTATAAAGTTTCTATTTTTGTTTTGATAGTCTTATTGTTGCTAATTTTTGGCTGTAATAGTTTAGTATTTTAGTTTTAGTGTATGCTGTCATACAGTATTTCATTGCTTTCGTCTTTAATTTCTGAAGTTTTATTACTCTTAATAATTATTGTTAAGTTATTTATTTCTGTAATTCTTAGGATGCAATATTTTTAGACTGTAACATTTTTAAGCTTGTTTAATTTTTTTTAAGTTGTATTATTTTATGCGATTCTGTGAAGTGCTTTGAGATCATTCTTTTGATGTAAAGCGCTATATAAGAATAAATTATTATTATTATTATTATCAAATTTGGTAAAATTTTACAATATTAACGTAATATGCCAACTTTCAGGGTCCATGCCTGTGCAGTTCATGTACAAGCAAATTTATTTAGGGCTTTAAAATGCTGGAGAGATGTATATATCATTGATGCAACAGCAACATATTAAAGACATAAATATGGCCGAGCTCGCTAAGCACAATATGTGTGTACATATAAACCTTGAAAGGCTGTACAGTATGTCAGTATTTTATAACTCTTTCACAGAAACCCTTGATTCCAAAGTTTGATACACTTTTATGGCATCTCTGTAATTGGCATGTATGTCTTCTGTATGCACACACGCACATTTTGCAAAGGGGGGCAGTTTATATCCTCATAACTAGATTAAATGAAAAAAGCGTATACAGTACATACTTCTTAAAATAGAGCAGCCATTTTGCTGGTTACACAAAGGAATATAAAGATTATTGGTCTATTATAGTAATACACTGTTCAAAGGTTTATGGTACTTTTATTGATCACTAAAAGTAAATTGGAGGTATATCTATTCAACGATACTTGAGTTTTAACAGATCTGCAAATATATTGTCAAAATTATATCTTTATGACGTACAGCTTTGGTTTCTCAAAACTTGGGCTTTATTTGATTTCATTAAAAGGTTAAAATAGAATAATTTTAATAAACATCACGTTCAGTTATTTTTGGGGTACATACAGTAGATTTTTTTTTTTTAAATTTATTTATTATTTTTTAAATTTTTTTTTTTTTTTTAAATGAAATAAAGCTTTAATTGCATTCCCACAGTCAAAATGGCTTGATAAAAGAACCAGGTATGAATACCGTTAAGTAATAATACCACATATGCACCCCAACAAAGAAAGAATACCGTTCAGTAATAATACTGTACCACTATAACAAGGATTGAATACCGTTAAGTAATAATACCACACATGTACCCTATCTAGAAAGCACCAAGGGTTCCTCTTCCTGCTTCCTGTATCAGAGGAAAAACTTAAACATTGTTTGCGTCCGACAATCAAATCCTGACAAATGTCACTTTTTTCAGAGGTGACGGATTTTGTCAACTTTGAGAAAACACCTGCGACCATGACAGTAGAAAAACAGACTTTTGTGAACAATGACTTGAAATTCAATCAAGTTTAACTTTTGTCAAATGTTGAGTCACCGGCAGATGAAGGACCCCAGATGTAATTGCTTAAACAAAGTTATTATTTCATTCCTAAAACTAAACTTCATCTATGACCACCTGCAGAATCACTCTGGACAGAAGATTGTCTGCAAGAGGGGTCAGACAACCCTATACCCACGAACCCTAGACCAAGTGTCAATGTTAGTCGTACCATTCGCTTGCAATATGCATAGCCATATACGACCCTGCTGTACTTTTCATGTATGTATAAGTACACTCACTATGGAACTAAGTGCATTGACAAGAATGTGATAGGTGGATATTCAACTCTGTGAGGAACGTTACTACTGGCTGAGCAGGAATAGGGGAGGCGAGGGGAGGGGAACGTTACTTACTGGGCAGGACTAAGGGAGGCAAGGGGAGGGGAACGTTACTGGCTGAGCAGGACTAGGGGAGGCGAGGGGGGGAACGTTAATGGCTGAGCACGACTATGGGAGGCGAGGGGAGGGGAATGTTACTGGCTAGGCAGTACTAGGGGAGGGGAGGGGAAAGTTACTGGCTGAGCAGGATTAGGGGAGGCGAGGGAAGGGGAATGTTACTGGCTAGGCAGTACTAGGGGAGGCCAGGAGAAAGTTACTAGCTACTGTAGAACAATAACTTAAAGATACACAAAAGTATTGAAAAAAATGACAAGATCCACTGAGGGTAGCACGTGAATAAAATGAGTTTTTAAGAAGCTTTAAAAAATTGTCTATGGTAGGGGAATTTCTAATGTGGGTGGGGAGAGTGTTCAAGAGTTTGTTGGCTGAAATTGAAAAGAACGCTCACCGTACATCTTGGTTTTAAGTATTGGTGGCTTTAGGAGAATAGCACTGTTAGATCTGAGTGAGCGAGTTGGAATTTGTATGGTGAGTAAGGTTGGGGTACAGTATAGGGTAAACTACAGGCAAAAAGGGTTTCTTTGTACTCTTCCTTTATACTTTTAGGGGATCGGGGGGGGGGGGGAGGAACTTGATAACTTAAGTAATCATATAAATCTTGATTTCTTGGGAAAACTCTAAGGATGCCTTGATGTGATCATGGAGCTATTACCGAAATAGCTCCATGGTGTGATCAACCTTATTTGTTGGAGTTGTACTTGGTGAATTTTGAAAAAAAATTATTCCACCAAACTGAATAATAAGACTGCTTTCAAAACAATGAAAGTGCAACACTTCCTATGAGAGCCATAAAGATTGGAGGCAACCAGCAAATATAATGACAATGGAAGCATATCACTTCCCATGGAACCCATCAAAGATTAGAGGAAACCTGCAAACATGTTGATTTGATATCCACGTAATCCTTCAAACACTTCCTGGGATGAGGCAATTTGTCTGCTAACTTGGTAGGCCACATACATTCATTATAATTACTACACTTAGAGTACTAAGTACTCTTTAAGTACACGAAAGTACTAAGAAATGGTACTACAGTAGATCAAGGCATGCATGGTGTCTGCAAGGGAATAAATGTATCCGATATATTCCCTTTCACTTGACATAGAGAGCTGCCACAGTTAATTGTAACAACCGCTTTAGTCAACTTGACTCCCTTCATAATACCCATCTCAATACAACTAGTGTATTTCTTGAGCGCATCTGACCCCTCTGATAAGACTCTCTGCGGCATCTCACCAATTACAGTAGGTAACACTCTTAATATGTGTCTGACCCATCAGGTAAGACTCTATGCTTCGTCTGAATGAGGATAATCAAGCTGGCACCAGAGCCTCGAGTACGAACCAATAGTGGAGTGGGGTCCAGCTGCCTGTCATAGGGTCCCTGGTGGGGGTCCAGTCCACTGAAGCTGTCCTGTTTTGAATCATTTTTAGAACTTATAATAATCAGCTACAAATCAGCAGAAATTTGGAAGTCATTTATAGTCAGCAGAAATCAAAGAGTAGTTGATCCTCCTGCCTAATATATATATTTTTTTTGGACACAGAAAATATTTTATGGGATGGGGAAACCTTGGGGGGGTTTACATCCCCCCATCCATACCCCCTCCCCCAGGTGATTCCCCTGCCTAGGTACCACTGGATTATGACAAATTCCGTGCACACTGTCGTGTCAATATCTACCCTGATTGCATATAAGTACCTGTTTTTGTACACACATCACCTGTTGATTATATTGCACTCAGTAAAGTACCACCATGGAGGTAGTACCACCTACTGCTAACACAGAGAACAAGTCAACGACCTAAGAAACCTGAGGAGGACTACATCGACCTTAACTCATAGTTTGAATGTCCAGGTGTTCTACCTCATGACAGATTCATGAAAGTGGAAGCGAATATCCCCAAAGTAATCGTCTCAGTGATAAAGGTGTAAAACTGGTCAAAATGAACCAGAATTCAATCCTCAAACCAACCAAAGCAAACTGTGCTTTAAACAAAACAAATTCTGGTATTAAATTTTTTTTTGGTCTGAATTTCTTCAAAATGGATTAATTAACAGAGGTTTGGACCTTTAGTAAAACAGCTTGTTCTTTCTGGAAGACTAGATGACAGTGTCACCCGGTAGGTTGGGTGAGGTAACAGATATATGGGATTGGGATCAAGCTAAGATGACACACCTGCCCAGCAGAACTAATGCTTATGATGGAAGCCAAGAGAACGCTAGGATCTGTAGCTTGAATGCGTTGTATTGAATTGAAAGTAAGAAAATTAGCCTTTATTTAAATGTTATTGAAAGATGGTTACATATAACCAAACAGTTATAAGTAAATATTAACAGATACCAGGAAATAAGGCGAGAAGAGTCATTCAAATTTCTAAACAATATGTAACGCACAATGGATGTTTTGCTGTAGTTTTAAGTGAATGATGACGTAAGCAACAGGCCCGTGACATCAGCACGACGAGTAAACCATTAATTTCGGTTTTGCTTTTCAAAATTTGAAAAGCTTGACGATAGAGCTCTTTGTTCGTCTGTTAACTCGGCCGTGAGGCGGTGAATCTTGACATTATATCCTCCTCGAACGTATGCTCGGAGAGCGACCCACGATTTTTGTAGTACTTAGTCATTTTATTCACTTTTGATTCCCTTTTACTATGTACTGTATCTGCAAGAGGCTATCGACTTCTCGCGAGTACAGAACCCAAATCCACGACCGACTGAGAGACAAAGACTAAACGAACGTTCACGAAACTGAAAGTCCGTGGAACAAAGAGAGGTGCCTGCCTTTTAAGCGGGAGATTATAGCATACAGTACACTTAACACATCAATGTACTTTAACAGTATACTGCTAATTACAGTGTATGCTTAGTATAGTTTGTGCACTCAATTATACATACACACAAGGAACAAACAGCCACTAATAGATATACAATGTAAATTATACTGTCAATGTGCGATTTTAAAAGGTGAAAAAGGGGCATTAAATTTTTCACAAACTAGGCTATATCTCATGTTATATCACACTTGACTGTAATTACTACGATTTATAACAGCCTGAAGAGATAAAAAACACAAGTGTAACTAGTGTAAGGTCTTCAGTACCTCTAGTAATTTGATTTTCCTTATTTGATGTTCTAGCATATCTGGGTGGAAAAACTATTATTGACCTTTTACGTCCATCAATGAGTATCCAAATGGTTGCAGCCACGTGCGACTGGATCGCTTCTTTAGCTTAAAACAAGGAATAGTTCAGAGGAAAACTTTTAGAGTAAGACATACTTCCTAAACTGTAGCGTACAAAAAAAATTGACTTTGAGATACAAACATTTTGTACAGAAACGTGAACTTGAAGCAACCAGGAGTGATGTCATACACATCAACAAATCACTAATCACCAGACTTCAAAATGTTTCAATCACTTGGTCCTGAGTTTAAGTCACTCCAAGATAAATGTATGTCGTTCAGTTACAGAGTTGTTGACAATTGACAATTCATAATCATGGACATTAAATATGAATCTAAGAGCTTGACTTCGGTCAGCTTGCGGCTTTGATATTAAGCCAATGAGGCTTCTTCGCGAGTCTTCGCGAGGATCAAAATACATGTTCACCAGACTTCAAAATGTTCAACGCACCTCCGCTCGCGTAATTGTCAAACGCAAGAAATATGACTCTGTCACGAAAGAACTCATTGCTCTTCATTGGCTTCCTATACAACAGCGTATCAAATTCAAAGTACTTGTTCTAATTTACAAACGTACAAAGCTTACCATAAGCAGTCGCTAGCTTATATCTCGGACTTACTCAGGTTGCTACAACCTTCACACAAACAGCTGAGATCCCCTACCACTTCATCAAATTTCATTCTACCCAAAACTCAGTGTGACGTTTACTAATCGTAACAACGTACGATTGTACGAAGGGATCGTACGAACGTACAAAGCTTACCATCAGCAGTCTCCAACTTATATCTCAGACTAACTGAGGTTGCTACAACCCTTCACCCTTTTTCTTGTTTCAATCCCAGAGAGTGGAACAGTCTTCCCAAACCGTATCAAATACGCTCAGACTATTGATCAATATTTCCAAGAAAACGCTCAAACATTACCTGTTTGAACTTAGCGTACCATATGTAGTTAAGGTCATGTAACTGTCACATACCGCCTTTGAACAACTTCAGTTGATATTGCCGCTATATAAATGTTTCTGATTGATTGATTGATTGAACAAACATTTCTAGTTTGAGTTTTAGCCGAATCATATTATGAACATTTACTCAGATAGTGCTGTATCTGCCAGGCGTGTAGCCAGGAATTTGCCAAGGGAGGGGCGAACCTGTAGGCAAAGTATCAGAGCCGTAGATTCTGCATTGAAAACTATCAAAGCGAAGCGCCACCATGAGTTGGTGCTACTGTACATGTACAAACAGTTTTTGGTTGAAATGCCTCCCAGATCGCTGGAAATGGCACTTCCCAGGCCTTGTAAGTTGCATCTCTAGCGATATCATAAAAACATACAAAAAATATATGCTCAAGGGGGGACAGTCGCCCCTTCCCCCCCCCCCTTGGCTACGCGCCTGGTATCTGCAACTTTCTGTATAAGTCTGGCAACCCAATGCTACTGTCTATATTAGTAAGTTGGTAAAATCCACCTTCACTTAAAGAAGGTCATCAGTTGTGGGCCCCACATTTTGGCAAGCGTGAAAAGAAAATGCTAGAAGCCTTCGAACGTGGTTTCCCATACGTACTTGGATCTGATAAAGACTATAAACCAATCCCAGCCATTGAGGATTTTTCGGGCTAGATCTCTCTCTTAATAACAATATACTTTTATATTGGCGGTATAAAAAATGCTGGACAAAATTTTGTGCATGCTGGGTCGACCATTATCTGACTTCCTAGCATACTTGACTTTCCAATAAACTAACGAATTGAATACAAAAAAAAATAATACAAAAAGTAGAATATGACAACAGTCTGACAAGTACACAATGGAAAGGAAGGGCAGGAAAACTAGAGCTAGCAGTTCGTGGAAACTGTTACTCGTACCCCGAAAATGCTAAACAAATGGGGTTGAAGGCTCCCTCAAAAACCTTTCCAAATGAAAAGGATGTTTGATCAGGGTGCACATGACAACTTCAGAAAGTTATTCCTACTTCAAAAACACCAACCAAATAGCCATGAAAAGTGCAATTGATCTGAATGAATTGAAAACGATAGAAAATCCGAGCTCAAAACCAACGTCTAAGCACTTTGGGTGGTAGAATGAGAAAGAGGGCATTGACCAGGGGTTGGTCATAGAGGGTGCAAAGTGTTAAGAGGTTACCAGGACATTCTAGGCACGGTAGAATGAGGGTGCTGAGGTTGTGGGGAGACAGGTATGCGAAGAGCAAAGTAAATTTGGGGCTATAATATGCGCTGATCTTAAATGAAAGGAAGAGACAAGATGCAAGACTGATTGGTGGATATATATATTAATTGATGAATAATATTTACTTTAATTTTATTATTAATTATTATTAATTACATAATCAATATATCACTGATGGAAATCAACTTTTCACTGCTATCTCAACCTGAAACAAATAAATTAACAAATTTAACTTGATGGTGGTTTCCACATTTGAAACCCTAAGTAATTAATACTTCATACATTGTTTACAAATATTTAATACCGTAGTCATGAATATGTGCTGAAATTAATATACTGTGTAAAAATGCAGACTCTGAGCGAATTCTAGCGATGTTTATCCTTTAATTGTTGTATTTGATGATAAAATCTCTTAAAATCAGCAGAAAATAAGTTGCTGTAAAGTATGTGTAATTACCATGCAATATTTTTCCATATTTTTTATCATAATTAAAGTTATGGATATTGTAATATTCTGTTGTATACTGTTACAGTCCACAATATAAAATGTAAACCCCATTTAATGTTGGCCTAAAAAAGTTTTTCCTCTTGCTTTCCATTTTCCTAACAAACTTATACCTAAGTCTGTTTCCTCTGTACAGAAGCAGATATCTAATACAGAAAAGAGGAAGATGTCTCGAAAGATGGAGATTGTCCTCCCGTCTCTAAACTGGGCAAAGTATCAGCTGTTGCATTTTTTTCTGTCCTTGTTACGATATTGACAGATATTGACAGCTACGTATACAACAGATGCATCTACAAGGTAGAATAACGCTTACTAAAGTAACACTTTATAAACTTAAGGATAATCTTGACTGTCAGTAGCCTCTGAGAGGTATATTACTTCTCCTCCTAACAACAAAAGATTCTCTTTCAAACTGCTATCAAAACATACCAAATGACTCACAGAAGAGGATTTATCCCTTAATCCTGTCCAGGAGTGAAAGCAATTTCACCTCTTGACAGACTCACTCACCCTGGCTGTACACATGATTACAAAACTCTAGATAGACCGTGCATTTCCTGGGATACATCCTTGGGTCACTGCAAGAGTTTCAATTTTCAAAAGATTCCATGTATAATATCTATACATCTCTAGGACTGTACAAGATCAGTAGTTATAACAGGTCCCTGAGGAATGTCCCTCAAACCGTAGATGCCCCCATCCCCTGAGATCTCTCTCAATCTCCCACAATTTGGTTTGGTTCTGGAAGATCCGACGCGAAACATGTGTTAAAGGCCTTAGGGTGGTAGATTCGTAATGAGGAGGTCAGTGACCTTAGATAGGGTCATTGGGGTCGCAGTGCAAGAATGTTACCAGCTATTAGGCCAGCTATTAGGCTAGGTAGATAGGTGTGCGTCTAGGTGAGGGAGACAGGTAAGCGAGGAGTGAAGTAAATAGGCCCCTCCTCCTACCATCTCAAACTATGCTGACGTAAATACTAAGTATTTACTACGAAACTCGTGCATCCAGCTTCAGTATCGTTCCCCTTATTTTGTTGTACTGTACATATCAGGATATACTACACGTGAAAAATATTGTACCTTTAAAGTTTTGATGGAATTCCTCCATTGTCCCCCCTCAGTGTTCAGCCCCACCCACCACCCAGCCCCAACCATCCTACCTCCTCACCAACCCACCCATCCCTCACTTCTTCTGGATGGGATCATTGTACCTGGTGTTACAAAGCATCACAGTATGCTAGCAAAATGGGCAAATTGTTACACAAACTTGTCCATAGATAACTGTTGATTCTACACATGTATGTACTACACACAGTATTACTATATTTTATAACAGCATAAAATTCAGAGCCCATCAAAACTGATTCTATAAGCAGTATATATACACGATTTCCTGCTCTGTACAGAAGGTGCCAATTCCCAACGTTTCTAAGAAGCAAAAGTAAAATAAACTTATTTCATTTGTGACGAGAGATTTAAAACCTTTAACTACATAACATTCTATCTTGAACTACATAACAACTACATAAAACATAGGGAGTGTTAGCTCAGTGGTTAACGCCGGTGCCTTTCAATCATAGGTCCTGAGTTCGAGTCACTCCAAGATTAATGTATGTCGTCCAGTTACAGAGTTGTTGACAATTGACAATTCATAATCATGGACGTTAAATATGAATCTAAGAGACTGACTTCGTTCAGCTTGCGGCTTTGATAAGCCAATGATGGCTTCTTCGCGAGCTCCTGCTTGCAGGAGGATCTAAACTACATACAAACATATATACATACATTGTGGTCTTCTTCTACAGTTTCTGAAAAGCAAACTGAACCAACACATTTCATTTCTTTACTTGCTTCAATTTATTGTGATTGACTTGTTTTGTTAGGCGCCTAGAGCAGCTACTTCTTGTTTCTGATTTGGAGCTAGATATCAATCTGGCACCGTAATTATTATTATTATTAAATTTGCAAGAAATTTAATCCTGTCACTTCATTAACACTTTGGTTTTCTTCTATCCTGAATCAATGGATAAAAGTATAGACTCATAAGCAATTCACATTTTTTTATATACTTTTCTATTTTACTGACTATTCATGCCATAGTGTTATTGTATCAAAATGGTGGTTCGGGCCATTTCTATTGTAACAGCTAGTTCTGGTTACACTAACAAGCAGAAGTGCACTGAAGTCATCGAAACCTCAATGCATTTTGCATTCTAGTTTGATATAGTTTTCTATTTTACTGAGTATTATAAGCCAACTAGATTTCTTCTCCCATGCAAGCACAAATTTGTTTTTCCAAGAATGTTGCCCTGCCGTAGTCCTTTAATATAACAATGGCTATATGTACGGGAAGTTAATGCATAAACAGTTTTTCCGTTCATTCAGTCACAGGGAACCAGCATGGAGTTAGACATCATAAATGTATGTTAATGAAAACTTGTGGTTTTTAGTGAAGCTATGTCCTTGAATGACATCATCAGACCTCATAAAAACTAACAGACAGGTTGAATAGCAAGCATGCATATTATATATACACAACAGACAGACATTTAAGCTTCTGTTTGCACAATAAAGTTTGAAGAATGGTTTAAATGGTACAGATCAAGCAAACACTTACTTCATATTCAGTATACTGTACAAACACAGTAGAAATGCAAATCTCTGCATGCAGAGAATATAGTGTGTACATATTTAATATGTAATAGATATATATGTGTAATATGTGTCATAGATATATATGTGTAATATGTGTAATAGATATATATGTGTAATATGTGTAATAGATATATATGTGTAATATGTGTAATAGATATAGAAATATGTAATAGATATATGTACAGTTGGTACAATCTATAAACCATACATGTTTCTTGATAATTATCATCAGAAACTTCACCAAAGGGAAAAACTTACAAGGTTCATTCTAGGCACGGTAGAACCAGGGAATGCTTAGGTTGTGGGGAGACAGGTAAGCGAGGAGCGAAGTAAATATGACACTCACACGTGGAAGGGAAAATATTGACAAGCCTTCAGGTTGGGGGTTTACATTTGAAGGACGGGATAGCAGGCTTCGATCTAGAAGTGTGGGTCAGTGGGGTGCAGTGCTAAATTATTAATTTTTGTTCGCTAGAGAGATTTGAGTGCACATGCGGACCATAGGTAGGAGAGGAGTTTAAAAGTAATACACCAACATGTATGTACATGTCTTGATAATATCTACAGTAAACTGTACCTTGAGTGGTAGAATGAGAAGGGAGGTCCGGATATAGAGGGCGCACGGTGTTAAAAAGGTTACCAGTTCACTCTATGCTGGTAGAACAAGAGTGCTAAGGTAGTGAGGACACAAGTGAGCGAGGATCGCCGAGGGGCAAGGGTGCTAAATGTATTCAGGTAATAGGCTAGGTAGATTGGGGAAAGTGCAACGGAGGATTATGAGAGGAACGCAGAAAATATGGGGCACCACCAACTTCTTTCTTTTGGTGCTACAATTGGTTCTGAAATTATACATATTGTAACCCATCAGGTTTTAAGGGTAATTTTATAGCCACCCTTCACCCTTGCTGGAGTTGGTTAAGATTCTAATGCATTCTAACAATGATGTGAATGTGACATATTGTGGAAAAGAGATCAACAACTTTAAAACAGTACACCTGTATCCGATTTGACAGTGAAAATGTTTTTGATGAGCAAACACTTCTAAAACTAAATTTTCTCTTCAT
>KN883628.1:101521-113655 GCA_000934455.1 Apostichopus parvimensis | reverse complement strand
TGGGAATAATAATCATAAGAGATTTAACGCTGCATTAACTTTATTCTCACCACGCAGCGAGTGGATTACGTTTTGAAACTTACTGCTAGCTTTAACTCAGTTAACTGTTACATCATTAATCAGGTAATCCAACATAGGTTTAAGATTGTGCTAGGAGATGGAGGGAGGAAGTGGGGGAAGGGAGGGAGGGGGGCAGGCACTGACCTTGAAATTCAGGCTATTTAATGCCATTGAATGCCACTAAATGCCACTTAAAATGCCACTTGAATGCCACTAAATGGCAAATGCCATTGAATATTGCTGTTTCCAAGTAGAACAAGAGACTGACTTCGGTCAGCTTGCGGCTTTGATATAAGCCAATGAGGCTTCTTCGTGAGTTCCTGCTTGCAGGAGGATCTAAATACATACACAATGCACAAGCTACTCTAGAGTATGTATACACAGCCACTGGTAGACTGGGTACAAGTTCATTGGTATGTATCGTGACAACCCTAGATCATGAAGAACAATACACATCAGGTACAATTAACCATATATAACAGCAGATCTAGAGAACAATAGCTCCAGGTAACTGGACACGGCCATCAGGTGATTATAGACACGGAGGTGTGGTCTGTACAATACAATCCTATATATATCTAACAATATCGCTTTTTATTAGGGTGCAAGTACTTTTTTGCAAAACCAAATTGTACTGAAGAATAACAAATATTGTTAAATGGTTACTAACTCAAGCCTGTACATAACAAGTGACTGCATGGATACATTGTCATACAGTAGGTCTCACGTCACTGTCTCACTATGGTTGGTACAGTATAGTAAGGTACAATTGCAGTGTGTCATAGAGTATATTCATGTACATTGCAGTATATTACAGTACAATGCAGTACAGAACAGTTCAGTACATAGTACAGTTGCAGTACACTGTACAAAAGAGAACAGTCCAGCATAGTAGAGTACAGAGCAGAACAGAACAGAGCAAAACAGTGCAATACTGTAAAATACAGTGCAAACTTACACAGTACAGTCCAGCAGAATACAGTTCCAGCGCAGTGTACAGTACAGCTGCAGTACAGTCCAGCAGGTTTCACACCACTAAAAGCTACCTATATGTACATTTATGTATGTATTTGTATATTTACAGTACAGTAGTGTATGCTACAACATTACAGTATTTATCTAGTTCATTATGTACATTAAAATACAGGATAGCCTGGTCAGTACATACAGTACAATAAATATTATGGCACACCACCAAAAGCTACCTACATGTATATATTTACAGTACATGCAGATCATCAATATTTTGCACTGTAACTGTATGATTGTGTATTTTGCAATATCATCGTATTACACTCCATCCCACAGGATGTTATTTATGGAATATAAGTTTAGATCAAACCCACACGGTGATCGATGATCGTTCCTCACTAACAGTTATGTTATAATTCCACTGCGTACACAGTACATATGCGGTACACAATAACAGGCAAATGGTAAGTCAGCTAGGAATAAATTAAAAATTTTGCAGAAAATTGATATACCCTGACAAGATTACATTTTCTGATGCATGTTTAATAGGATTTAATTAATTTATTCACTGGGTATTGACCGAGTTACAAGTCTTGCAATTAACCATAAATTACTAGAGATTTGACAGAGTTGAAGCATCAGAAATTATCTAAATTGTAATCCTTGTTTTATTTTTTGATGTTTAAATACTGTTTACATCACATGACCAACATAATTTTTCTAATATAAAACATTGACAAGCATACAATATAAGAACCAGCACCAACACCAGGTCTAGCACCAGGTCTAGCACCAGCACCAGGTCTAGCACCAGCATCAGGTCTAGCACCAGCATCAGGTCTAGCACCAGCACCAGGTCTAGCACCAGCACCAGGTCTAGCACCAGCATCAGGTCTAGCACCAGCACCAGGTCTAGCACCAGCATCAGGTCTAGCACCAGCACCAGGTCTAGCACCAGCACTAGGTTTAGCACCAGCACTAGCACCAGCACTAGCACCAGAATTAGCACCAGGAAAAGTCTAGCACCACCACTAGCTCTAGCACTAACCTTAGCACCAGCACTAGTACTAGCTCTAGCTCTAGCACCAGCACTAGCACCCGGAAAGGTCTAGCACCAGCACTAAAATTCAAGTCAGCATCACAATAAAATACGACGACGGAAGTACCAGGTGAGGTCAGATATTACTTTCAGTTTGTACCACTAACGCACAGTTATTGTAAGGACTGTACTCGGCTACCTTTACGATACATCCAAAAAGATACAATCACATGGTTACAATTACACTTCCCAAGACTGACCAGGTGTTGGATATTTACATGAGTGCCCAGCGTGCTTACCTGCCGCACCAATACATTAGCACTCTAACTCGACTGTGTCTAGAATGCATTGGTTAGCATTTGAAGCACTGCAGTGCACCCTTAACGACAAGTTACTTAATGACGGCCTTTAACGACACCCTTAATGACAAGTCACTTAGAAGTAAATTTGATAGGAACCTACTTTTCATTCAACCACCCAATGTGTCTAGAAATACAGTTTTATTACTAACTTGGACTTTGTTATCCAATAAAAACTTTTATTAGTAATTTACATCACTCAATATAAGTACTTGCAGCCTATTAATTAAACTTTCCTTTTTGGTAGCTCTCTTACGAGCAGGTTTTCAGTTCCTGGATTGGAGAGTTGTTAGAAGCCGAAGATTTCTGCAGAACATTTATGTTCAAAACCCGAATGTAGAGGGATGCAGAGGGGGGGTGGGGGGGATTAAGGTTCTCTAGACAAATCAAGCTTTAGGAATGAAACTTTTTGCTTCCATTAGGAAAGTGCTGTAGTAGAGTAGAGACAGGTAAGTGAGAAACACAATAAATGTCAAATATTATCCAGCGCTTAGACATCAAACAAAATGATAAGAATTCCAGACTTTTTGGTTCGTAGAGGAGAGATAAAGGCATTGGCCAATAGCGTTACCAGTCAGTAGTCACATGACTTACCGTAGGCTCAGCGCTCATAGCAGGCCGGGGACTAGATAAGACTTTACAATTTTGTGTAGCAGAATTGTAGGCTCTGAACGTTGACTCTAATATCAATACTATGGTTCCTGTTCACTAAATAGTGATGGAAGCCTAATGACGTAGCACAACGGCTAACGGTCGGGGGAGGAAACGCCCACCACTGAGGTACCAACCGGTACCTGTACATACAAACGTACAACAAGGAAGCCGACAAAACACACAGATATTGTACCTACACAAAAGGATACTTATGAGTGCTTCTTGGGACAGTGAAGAAAGAAGGTCTCAGTAGTCGAATTATCCAAAGATGAATTCCAAAAACGCCAAAATAGTTGTATAAATCACAAGCGAAAATTTGGCGGAAAAACATGTGTAGTAACTTCCGGGTGGTAGATACGGAAAGAGGTATTAGCGGGCATTGTCAGGGAGCGAGGGCGCAGTGCTAAAACATTCCAATGTGTAGTTAGGTAGATAGGAAAGTGCAATTGTGGAGTGGGAGACAGGTAAGCGAGGAGCGAAGTAAATTCTAATATCAATACTATGATTCCTGTTCATACGGAACTGTTATAAATCTTTGCACTTGCCAACTATGTATAGCAACTTGCCCACCTTGCATAGCATTTGTATGAACTTTGTATAGAGACAGATAGAAGGTGAGGAAACATGTTAGTTAACTCATTACTGATGCTGTTACAACTTTCAGATCATAGCTAAGTTCCGTAAAAACACGGTCAAGGGAAAGTAAAATATCTTTATGGAGTAAGTGAGAGGAAATGTACATGTTAACTTTCAGCAAAAAATACAGACACCAGACTGTAGATATATGTATTGGTTCAACTTGAGGGAAATTTTACACTAACACGTTAAACAGACTTTGTAAGAGGTAAAATGTAGATCTTTATAGATCTGACAACTACAGGTATGCATGTACACACAGTGTATTAGTTCAAGGGAACTTTACATACTGATGGGAGCGTGTGAATTAAAGTAAAAAACTCAAAATATTTTGAATGAGAAGAGATATATATTGGTTCAACTTGAGGGAAATTTTACACTAAAAAGTTACAGACTTTGTAAGACGTAAAATGTAGATCTTTATAGATCTCACAACTACCTATATATGTATGTACACACACAGTGTAAGTTCAAGGGAACTTAACATACTGATGGGAGCGTGTGAATTAAAGTCAAAAACTCAAAATATTATGAATGAGAAGAGATAATAAAGTTCAGCATGATCACAATATAACCGCATGCACTGTAATGTATCATATATGCTGGTTTATATAGCTACTTGATACTGTACAAAGTTGATCATGGAAATATGTAATTGCAAACCATGCATGGGGTTTCTCAGTGTTTAGAAGCAGCATATATATATGTCAGGAAGTTCTCAGACTGTGAAAATGAAATATTACTCAGTTGAAAGCACCACACCTTCCTGTCATTTGAGATGTGTATCCTGGACTCATATATGGATGTCAAACTAATTTGACCTTCCTCCGATCATGTGACCTACTATACCTGCCTTCATAGAAGCCACATGGCCTAACCAAATTTTTATACACGAAAATAAAATAAAATATTTCAGGATGAAAAGTCATGAGCAAACCCACAAAACAGGCAAAATATTGCCACACTCTCAATGAAACATGGTAACATGTGCCAATCCTTTCTTAAAGGCCATAACATGGACTGTTTCCATGGTGATGGAGTCAAAATTATCTCTGACATTCGTTTTTTTGTTCAAACATTCATGGTCTTGTGGAGTTTCAGCAATTTCTACTGTCGAGATGTCAACTGTAAAGATTTGTTTTTCTAGCAGAATTCCAAACAACTTATTAAGTACTTTAATTTTGACATTTATATCATAAACCAAAAGTTTTCGTGAATCTGAGAAAGTATTAAGCAAACTGTGTGTTGAAATGTATGCACAGTACAGTAGGTATGATTGTCAACATTATTCAAAATTGAACACATAGACTATAGATGTAATTTATTATATTTTTGTTATCATTATTATTTTGTAAGACAAAGGCTACGTGAATTCAAAGCAATTCATTCACAACGACATCCTCCATGATTACATTAATGTTGTCCTAAAACATCATTTGATGCTCAGATAGTTTGAGCATACACATTACCAATTAATTTAGAGCTGTACCACTGTACCTATCAGAGGAAGTGCATTCTCATTATGACGTTGGATGATTTGGTGACCAGTCTACTAACCATAAAACTTGTTATCTAGCAGATTGTTGCTTACAGTTCTAACTACTGTAGCACAAATATATTTATATATACACATATATAGACTAAAATCAAACAATTTTTTTTCCAATGGAAATTCCCCTTCTCAACTAAATTTCCCATGTAGTCTACAAGGATATTCAATAGTCTACATGGGTATTCAATATAGTCTTCAAAGGTATTCAATATAGTCTACAAGGGTATTCAATATAGTCTACATGGGTATTCAATATAGTCTACAAGGATTTTCAATATAGTCTAAAAGGGTATTCAATGTAGTCTACAAGGGTATTCAATATAGTCAAAAAGGGTATTCAATATAGTCTAAAAGGGTATTCAATGTAGTTTACAAGGGTATTCAATGTAGTCTACAAGGGTATTCAATGTAGTCTACAAGGGTATTCAATATAGTCTACAAGGGTATTCAATATAGTCTACAAGGGTATTCAATATAGTCTTCTACAAGGGTATTCAATGTAGTTTACAAGGGTATTCAATATAGTCTACAAGGGTATTCAATATAGTCTACAAGGGTATTCAATATAGTCTAAAAGGGTATTCAATATAGTCTACAAGGGTATTCAATGTAGTCTACAAGGGTATTCAATATAGTCTACAAGGGTATTCAATGTAGTCTACAATGGTATTCAATATAGTCTAAAAGGGTATTCAATATAGTCTACAAGGGTATTCAATGTAGTCTAAAAGGGTATTCAATGTAGTCTACAAGGGTATTCAATATAGTCTACAAGGGTATTCAATATAGTCTACAAGGGTATTCAATATAGTCTACAAGGGTATTCAATATAGTCTATAAGGGTATTCAATGTAGTCTACAAGGGTACCATTGTACATCTTATTATAGATCTTTTGACCATGTACATTCATATGTGCTAGCTATATTATATAAATGTGGCACCTCTTCGATCTGTTCTTTCCATGCATCTTTGCACAGTACTAACGTGATTGACTTAAATTGCCCACATATCCAATCTCTCCATTAAAGTGGCCACTGAAGTCTCCATACAGATAATTGTGTGTCAGAGAATGTAACCATGTTCTTTAATTAATGTTTTGCTGTTTTATTTCATTTACGAAACCTTTATAATGACAGCCTGTGTCTACAAAGTGACTTTTTGATGTTTCCTGCAGTGCAAACTTTGGTAGACTAAATAAAGTAATGGAAAATTTACCTTTTTTGAATTTGAGGTATATTTTGTCAAGCATGTATATTTAATATCAGCATAGAAATTACAACAGCCTAGAAACAAACCAAAAATCCAAAAATTAAAAAAAAAATTAAACAAGAAAAGAAAACTTGTTACAGTGTTTTAAAGCCAATGAACACAACATGTCGAACATTTATGTGTGTCCGTCACAAAAATTCAAATCGGTCGTCACTTCTCAAAATATGAACAGACATAATTCTTCATAGGGGCCAGGGCCAAAGAAATAGCTGTGGTGTCCTTTTTGGGTTTAACCACCTTTGCATATGATTCAGTAATTGTCCTTAAACAGATCTTTATGAAGTATTCCCTTTATAAACTAATGAGCCATGGAAGGGAATTGCCCACTATTCCACATTTAACTCTGAATTATACAATAGATCTTGGCAATTAACCAATGTAGTTGAATGTACTCATCATCATTATCGTACGGTATGATGTCACCTTGCCAAGTTGTTTTCTGTGAACGTTATAACATCTGTAAACACATGGTACACAAATTAAGATTTGAAACACAGTTCAAGGAATAATTTGTGAATCAGTCTTTAAATAGTACTGCTGTATGGTTGTCAGATATGTATTTAAAGTTTCACTAACTGTCACCATTTGACCTCTCATCACCAAAAACATGCACAAATAATTGTTAAAATTTTCTGCATTTCTCTCACAATTATTACCAAAAATTGTCTGCATTTTATGTTATACCTTTCCAACATCCTTCATGGTCTGCTGAGAGACTATAGTGAGAGTCAACTAATATATATCAGAGATTTTGTTTGTTGTATACAGCATAGGACTGTACACAGTGAACCTCACATCATGTCAGCAATAAAGAACTGAATAACACTGTCTATGCATTTGTCATACATACAGACCAGCAATTTTTGCACTGGAAATGAACACTGTATGTAGCCTATATACAGTATACAGCTCAGTATATGATTAATGGACAACTGTGATCTCATTGATGGACAACACACTGAACACAGGAAGTAATGATATTTAAGTAATCGTATATATACTGTATATAAGCCTATAGTACTTTATAACACTGAAACTGTAAAATCCATTACCCAGGTTATTGCACATTTTAGTATTGTCAAACTTTGTCTCAATGGCATTTATTTGAAGGAATAGAGGGTTTCACTTTCTGAGTGTGTGTGTGGGTGAGATGGGTATACAGTAACAGTAGCTCTGCAATTTTCACTCAAATCATTAAATTGCATTCAGTAACGACAGATTGAACACTTTTAAGGAGAACCAAATACGACCTAAGTTGCAAGTTTAGTTTAGTTTAGTAGAAAAAGAGGATCAGGAGGGACACTCAAGTCCCCATCAAGGACCCACCCTATAGGAGAGGGGAAAAAAACTGAAGACACAAACACTCAGACCCGATTACAATGCTTAAAGTGCTAAGTCCAAAGCATTCTTAAACCCATTCACACTACTTGCAAGTACAACTTTCTCAGGCAAAACCGTTCCACTCATTCACAACATAAATTAGAAGAAAAGTTATGCCGAATATTAATCCTACTTTGTGACTTTTGGAGTTTAAGACAATGACCTCTGGTACAACTACTAGCGAACATGAAAAGTCAGTGAGAGAGAGAGCTAGTAGAGATGCTTACATCAGGGAATGATTTAGTGACATTCAAATTTTGTGTAGCAGTTAAATTGTAAGGCTATGAATTTTGTCTAGCTTATAAAACACTATGGATGCTGTGTTAGCAAAACTGCCATGTATGTACATCTTTGCACTCGTGTGGCGGTTTTGCGATGCAATACCGGTTAAGTTATTTCCTGTTACATCATGATGAACATTGCACAATTCACTCAATAACAACAACAACAACTAGAAACAAATATGGGTGAAAGATCTTGTTTCTTTGATGTCATGTACAGTACTTACAAGCTATAAGAGCAGCTTGAAGATTTGGTAATGGGAAGCCAAAGTGAAAGTGATGTTGACTCAATTCAATGGCTTTGACCGGAGACACCATTTTGTTTATATACCTGTGAATTGAGTGTGACTATAGTACCTAAATGACTAGTGACTTGACTTGACAATCGGTACTATACACATGACTTGTGACTTAGTTAAATAGTTTAGAGACCCAAGGATCAGGAAGCCTTACAGTAGCTTATTTGAGAGGTCTATAGATCCGTGTTAGATCTTGGATGAACACCTGCTTATTTCAAGCCTTCTCTTTTCAAATAAGTGTTCAGAGGATAATGAGGCAGGGGTGTGAATTCGCTCCCATTCCTGCTCCCGGGACCGTCATTTAACGTCCGCATCTGACGGACGAGAGTGTATGCCCCAGCATCTGACCACTTCCTCAAATATATACTGAGGTCTAGGCAAAGGCACCCCATTCGACATCACTGCAGTGCAGCCATGATGAACAAAGTTGTTGAATATCTTTGACTTCTTGACATACCTAGAATAGACACAGTTACCGTATAAACAGTTAGAAAGTCTAAATATTATGCACGAAGGAAACAATATCAATTTTAGTTTGGTCTGACACTGATGTTCCACTCGGAAAAGCAAACTAAGACCATGCTTTTATAGTAGCCTAGTGCTAGATTCACCTTAGTTTGGCAGCTGTCGTAAGGTACAATATTTAAACCTTAAGTCTGTTATTATGAGATATCCGCAAATTATTACCAAATTTATATAAACATACGTATCTCTAAACAAAGTTAGGCCAAACCAATGTTCTTAACCTTGCAAAGACCTGGCTGGTGACTACAAATTTACTGGTGATTTTGGGATTCTGTTATAAGTCTCAAGATATTAATTTATTTTGTAAAACTTTGTTGTAAATCAACAAAGTACAAACCATATCTAAAAGTAAATGTATACAAAATGTGATAACAGCTCAAGTGCAGAAGATCCCTTAATTGATAAAATATGAAAAAAAGACAGTAATTCTGGCAAACTGGAGACTTTATCAGCTAGGAACTGATTACCCTACCCTAAAAACTATGTTGTTATTTAAGTAACAGTGGCACAAAAATGAACTATTCATTATAGTTCTGGGGCTAATATTGCAAAGTTCTATTGCACAGTTTCGATAAAGGTACATACTAGAAATAAATAAATAGATGATATTTGCTTGTAACTGACTATTGCTAAGGGTCAATACTAAATGACCCTGGAATTAACCTGTAATTTACCTACTCATGGTAGGCTTTGTGGCTAGGTTTCAAGCTGTAGGCTACCAATAACCACAATCAATCAAACAACAATTTAGTCTAAATATGGAATGTTTCATAATGATGGTGGCCTAGTTGCACAGCATCACATGGGCTCAATATTTGAGTTGAAATATTTGAGCATCGATTCCTACTAGTAATTAATCCTCCTGTGTTGAATTTATATAGGAAATGATTAGTGCACATGTCTTTAAATTCATTCAATAATTGACAAGGCCCGGGGCCTTAACAAATTCAGCCTAAAAGTCCCTGCTGCACCCGTCCTGAATTTTCCAGTGCAATTAGGCCTCAATTTTGACGACATCACTGACCTGGTGCATTGCATGTAGACCTAGGCCATTCCACTTGCTTTTAATGCTAATTTGTAAGTCAATAGGAATTAGGGCTATTCCTATGGTATCTTGTAAGTATATATTGTAAAGTTGTCCTGTCTTTCAAATAAATCGGAGCACTTGGCCGCAGGCTGACAGAGCAAACACAGCATATTTTTTATCAAATGTTGTTACTAGGCCTAGGTCTAAATGGACCTTACTTAGCTAAACCTAACATTAACTTACACCACTAACATTGGAATGCCTATACTTTTGAAAATGTTACAAACACATTATGGAAGCCTACTTTGCAAGATTCCCCTTGGGATTAACGTATACTTTCGGCCTAACTTAAGTTAGGGCCGAGGCTAGTGTGGGTCTGACTCTGACTCTTCTGAGGTCTATGTTGACTACATGCTTTTTAGCCGATAAAGCCGCAATAACACGCCTGCCTCTTATCTCCCTGAATGTTCATCAAGAACAGAAGTAGGACTAGGCCCAAGGCCTAAGGTCATCCATGATCATAACATGGATAGGGTTTCAAACAGGCTTTTACTTTTCAATTAGTCTTACTCTTAGGCTATATACCCAAGTACTAGTAGTTTCATGTTCCTAACCTTTTGGATGCACTTAAAATATGATACAAATTTGAGATGCTGAAACTTCAAAGAAGCTGAACGTTAGGTCAGTTTGATTAGTTCTATAGATGAACGAGATATTTTTGGCCTAACATGAACATATAACTTCTCTTGTACTTGTTTACACTGACATCTAGGCCTATACTAGGGCTACGTATTGGGCACTGGCAATGAACGAGTGAAATTCTACCTCTTCCAGAGACGTTACGGAGTTCCTGCATGCTGTAAGATGGTTCACAAAATTTGATGTCGTTGGTGAATTTACATCATCCGTGGTTTGCTCCAAAAATTCAGCAACCGATATAGTATTATCCGGCATTTTCCAATCATCTAACGGTTCGCTCAAAACTTCAAAGTTTGGGAGAAACCGTTTGATGCAATAGAAAGTTAAAAAATAATGGGTGTAATTCCGGAAGTTACAGTGCAACTGCCATATTCTGACTGTACTGTGCTACTAGATGAACAGTCATATGTAGTGTTATACTGTATAATAGTCAATGGCCGGTAGGCCTAGTTTGTTTACCAACAGGCAACAAGCAAACGTTTACCCCAATGGTCTGTAACAGTTATCGTGGCGCTATACTATTTTGTTATAACGGCTGTCGTGTTGTTCGAGTAGCCCCTACATAAATTAATTATATAATTAATCTATGAACTAGCCACATACTTTGTAATTGGGTGAGGATTGTAAAAAAACGTGCATTTGTTTCTCAAAGGGAGTATAGGGCCGGTGAGGGGGCGGAGGGAGTGATAGGGGAACATCATAACTGACATGGACATTGGTGTCTATCTGACTGCTACACACTTGGTGATGGTTCTAAGCACAGGTCGGTAGAAATGCCTACGACGGGCACGTTTTCCTGCACCCTCCAGAGAGCTTTCAGAGCGTATTGAACAAATGCTTAGAACAGTGTGTTTGTGTAAGGATGAAGGTCATAAATTAAATTTAAAAAATATTAAGCGACCAAAAAAGGTTGAAAGTTCTTTGGTAAGCCCCCCCCCACCCCCTCCCCTCCTGCTTTTCCATGCTGCATGATTAAAACGAAATACGTTTATAATGGCCAATCCTCCCCAGTGGGGGACAACTGACAAGTCAACGTCTTTGTATAAAATCACCATTGCTTCCTTAGCTCTTCTCAAGTTTGTAGTCTGTCATACATATCCACACGTTGTAAATATATGTGAACGGAGATATACTGAGATACTGTGGTACCATTCTCGACAAAGTATTTGTTTTACTCAACGCATAATGAAATAAAGGTTCAAAGGTTTACGAGAAAGAGAAATGGTGCATGGCGAGGAGGGAAGGGGCATGCCCTCCCTCTCCAACACCTCGATCTGATCAGTCCCGGGAAAATGTTTCAGTCGCAGGATGTTTGCATTGAGCCGGGTCGAGAATTGGACCACTATACTACGAGTGAAACGAGCCCCACCTCCACCCCACC
>KN883628.1:88318-101471 GCA_000934455.1 Apostichopus parvimensis | reverse complement strand
TGGGTGTAATTCCGGAAGTTACAGTGCAACTGCCATATTCTGACTGTACTGTGCTACTAGATGAACAGTCATATGTAGTGCTATACTGTATAATAGTCAATGGCCGGTAGGCCTAGTTTGTTTACCAACAGGCAACAAGCAAACGTTTACCCCAACGGTCTGTAACAGTTATCGTGGCGCTATACTATTTTGTTATAACGGCTGTCGTGTTGTTTGAGTAGCCCCTACATAAATTAATTAGGCCCTATATAATGAATCTATGGACTAGCCACATACTTCGTAATTGGGAGAGGATCGTAAAAAACATGTGCATTTTTTTTTCTCAAAGGGAGGATAGGGCCGGTGAGAGGGCGGAGGGAGTGATGGGTAACATCATAACTGACATGGACAGTGGTATATCTGACTGCTACACTTGGTGATGGTTCTTAGCACAGGTCGGTAGAAATGCCTACGGTGGGCACGTTTTCCTGCACCCTCCAGAGCGCTTTTAGAGCCTATTGAACCAATGCTTAGAACAGTGTGTTTGTGTAAGGATGGTCATAATTAAAAAAAAATATTAAGCGACCAAAACAGAGGTTGAAAGTTCTTTGGTAAGCCCCCCCCCCACCCCTCCCATCCTGCTTTTCCATGCTGCATGATGAAAACGAAATACGTTAATGGCCAATCCTCCCTAGTGGGATACAACTGACAAGTCAACGTCTTTGTGTAAAATCACCAATGCTTCCTTAGCCCTTCTCAAGTTTGCAGTCTGTCATACATATCCACACATTGTAATTATATGTGAACAGAGATATACTGTGGTACAATTCTCGACAAAGTATTTCTTTTGCTCAACGCATCATGAAATAAAAGTTCAAAGGTTTACGAGAAAGAGAATGGTGCATCGGGGGAGGGAAGGGGGCATGCCCTCCCCCTACAACACCTCGATCCGATCAGTCCCGGGAAAATGTTTCAGTCGCAGGATGTTTGCATTGAGCCAGGTCGAGAATTGGACCACTATACTACGAGTGACCCCCCAACCAGCTACCCCCACCCACCTTCAATTTTTAACATCATGCAAAGTATTTATTAGCAAAACCTTGCATTTTATAGGACTACTTATATAGATCTAATATATAGTTTTAATATTGCCCCAGAATCACTGACCTACGAGACAGCTTCAATGTCCCCCAAGGAAGCACCCATCCCATTATAAAATCCTTCATTCGCCTCTGGCAATCCTATAAAGGTTCAGGCCTTTACCTTAATACAGTCGGGATCAATTTGAATTTATTATTATTTAGGGCAACCTTCCGTTTAGAGTTACTGATAAAGACCTAAATTATAATCGAAATGTGCCTCAGAATGCACCATTTGATTACTGGATTTTTTTCATTTTTTTACTGTGGGACAGGACCCCCCCCCCCTCCCCATATATCAAATGACCCCAACACAGGTCACTACCTAAACCTGCAGTCGGGGAACTTTGGAGTTTATTATTATTTATTAAACCCAATCTTGCGTTTACAGCTTCTTATATAGATCTAAGTTATAATCTAAATATGCCTCAGATTGCCACTTGCCCACCCCGTGCACGGGAATCGGCTACAATAACCCTAGTATATATCCCTCCTGTATCAAATCCTTCATTCGCTTCTGGCCCTCCCACTTAAATTTCAGCCCAATACATTTTGTATTGAGCCCTCTCACTCCCCCACCTTTGATAACATAAGCACGGCACTAGAGAGATAGATAGAGAGTTGAATGGGTGGCGCTAAAGTTGTTTTCGCATTTGAAATATTGCGTCACAAGTTGGAGTGGAAAAAAATGAATCTTGAAATTTCTACAAACGAAAACAGTTTCTTTGAATAACCATGGAGGTACCTCCATGGAATAACCAACCCCAAATGTTTATATAAATTTCATATTTGTCCTTACTGTATAATGTTCTAATGATGCGACGCATTAACTTATGGGATTTTGAAAAGCTTCTCGCGGTCCGCAAGAAAGGAAATAGCACGGATGACCCCATGCAGCCAGCGGGCTCTTCTTAACAAACCTGTGTCATAAATAGAGAATTAATCATTGCACTAATTTAAATACTCGTAATTTTGTCGATTTTAATCTAATACAGATAATTGTGTGTCTCAAAAAGTTCATGTATTGTAAATAATCAGGGAGTTGTTATGGTTCCATAACAACTCCCTGGTTTATGTGATATTACAGAACATTTTACAAAACGAAAGATACAACAGATACCAATTCCTGGATTTCACGAGATTTGGCATTACAGAGATACATTGCCCTTGCAATTATTGAACAACCATGTCGAGTGGCAATGTTTACAGATAATCATTTTATATAAAAAAAAGACTACTTCCATTGCGATGAATAATCCCAGATGATTAAAGAAAAAACATGAAAACCGAAGATAATAATAAAAGGAAAAAAAATAATGACACAGACATAATGTTTGTTTTCTCTTAAATGAAATACCTCTTCTGGTCAAGCGCCCTCTATTAGACCCAGGTGTCCGTTGTTTTCTGTTTTCAATATATTGTTCGAATATTGTGATATCGCACCTAGCATACCCTTCTCCCCCTCCCCTGCAACCCCCTCCCCCACCCCACCGAACCTAGCATAACGTGACTCAGTGAACATGATCTAGGAGAATGCAAAGCACCCACCCTAATTCTCACCCCCCCCCTACTAAAGAGAAACAGACCACTCATCATCCCCTTCTTTCTTTCAGTTCACTTTTCCATTTGAAATGTCAATTCCTCTCAATTGTTCGGTCGGTCATTCTATGAACAACATGATGTACCTATACTTTCCAGTACAGCATACCATCAATGACCAATAAATATAACCAATGAAATATATAACGCGTGATAATCCGCGCTAATGCTATTTATTATTGGATATGCACTTTCCAAAACCTTTTACGCTGTTTACTCCCTGCTCTACATACAGGCGTATGAGACAGGACTGGGAGGGGGGGGGGGGGATATAGGGGAGGGGGATCTAGGGGAGGGGACTGAAGTGAGGAGGAGATAAATGCTACTAAAGTTGTTTAATTAAAACATTACGTCCGAGCCGGGGGAAATATTAACACAGTCCTTTATCCATTTATCCCTACTCGAACAGAGTCCCTGCAGATTTCACACATTCATAAATACAATTAAATAATGCCGCCTTTTAAGTGGTTGCCCGAAGAGCTTCAACAATAACGCTTCTCCCCTCTCCGCATACCACATGTTACAGGGGGTGGGGGGGGGGGTCTCCAAACCGAAGGTGGGGGAGGTGGGCGGAGGGGCATACGAAGATTCCCATTATTTGGAAAAATAACAGGCTTATAAGTTCGACTCGCCAGCATCTCTGACACACCGACTACTACAAGGAGCAAGTTTGTGTGGTGATCTGACGCCCTAAGTGTTATGTCGCTTACGTGGTACGTTGTTAGCTAGGCAGCCGATTTAGCCACTTTTCATGGTTTGTATTTAGTTTTTCACTTCCCAATGTTTTCTTATTATGCAGTATTTATGTATGCATGGAAGTGAAGCAGCGCCATGAACTATGCATGAGTTACTTACCACATCATTGCTTCACTCATGTCACTTTATATATGTGAGGACACGCAGGCAATAAATACGCAGGAGAGAGTGCTAATGAATACCACCGCTTGTTCTGGTGGCCAAGTTGTTTATTATATCTCCTCTCACTTAGCATGTTTGAGATTATTTTAAATGACTACATAAACAAAAAGGACGGTTCAGCACCTTCAGGTGGTTTCCCTCAATTACGTCTTAAAAGCAGCATCTTCGGTTATAACTCTACATTTGAAACTACAGAGCGTTAATGAGTCTTGTGTTCGTATCAACTATAATGTATAAAGGTACAGCAACGAACGCCGAAAAGGACAAATGTACAACCAACACATGGCTCCCTGTCCGATGCACTACATATAGATTGAAATAATCCATTTTCTTCGAGGCCCAAAGAAAACTATTGGTTACAGCAAAGGGCTAAAAGAAACCGAAATCTCATTACTAAAGAACTAACTTGGGTAATGTGCAGCATATAGGCCCGTAGAGTGCGATGCAGTGTTTACACATTAAAAAGAGTCCTCATGTTCGACTAGTGCAAGATTGTATAAGGCCAGTTTCTACTTTGGGGACCGGTTTGAAATTTCTTGCCGGCCTGATCGGGCCCGCATATAGCTGAGGTGCCCCTGCCAATATATGGTAGCTTTCTACGGGCACTGTTGTCATAGTAGATCCGCTTATTGCGGCGTCAACAGCTAGGTCGGGCTCAGGGAACATTTATGATGTCACCGGTTCCCCTTTTTGAAGTCCTCGATTTCCTTAAGTATAGGCATTTTTATGATGAAAATGATTACTGTTTATTCCATATTTCCACGAGTCCCCTATAGATGACCCCGGATCATATACCTGTACCCCCCCTCCTCCCCTGACGTCCTCTCGTCCTCTCACAATACCCTTTCCTCCCGCACTCTCCCCACTAAAATACTACTCACTGAAATATTGAAATAAAATGCCTATACAAAGCTGAATGGAAAAGTTCGTATTTGTTCGCGTGTGTCTTCATGTGAAATATTTCAATAAAACTCATCAGTATTTTATTCCAATATGCTAGAAACAGTCAAATAATGGTCAGCCATGCTCTAATTTGAACACGCATGCATGTTATGACCTACTTAGCGTTACCACCCCTTCCCTTCCCTTCCCCCACCCGCACCCCCACCATGCACCATTTCATCATTGCATTCCGACCAATCTCAAATGTTATGCGATGTATAATATCCATGGTGTCTATGGCGGGGTCTTTGAGAGTTCGAACGGCTTGGAAAGGGTACTGGGGAAACCGCTTTTAAGCATGTTTTACAGATAAATCTGAGGGCCTGACGTTTCGATCCTAGCAAGATCTTCTTCAGAGGCTGGGGGAGGGGGGGGGGGGTTATATATATGTGGGGCCTATTGACTCGACGTACGTCATTTCTATAAAGGTTGTTATTGACACGACGTACGCGAGTCTTTGTTGACACACACAGCTAAGTTATCTTTTGAAACCCGTTTTTGATGTACTAAGAAATTCCTTTAAAGTCATTGAGCCACATGAAGTCCATGTTTAAATTGTCCTGTCTCTGGCTTGGTAGCATATGGTGATATTTTCTGGGCTAACGTCCAGGCCATACTAATATAAGTTCTTTGGGGGGGGTTTTGGGGTTTTGGGGGGGGGGGTTGTTCATTTTCTACCTTCGGCCTCGGAGGTTCGTTAAATTGTTTCCCCGGTTATGTGAAGAAGCTCCCAAAAGTTGTTTGTGTTTGTTTCAGTGTTGGAGATTTCCTAAATTTTTACATAAAGGGAGTCTAGCATCGTCGTGCGTACACGCATCAAGCCACCTGCATAAGAATTGAAATACATGTGCAAACATTTGGAATGAAATAAACAAATCAATAGATTTACGATCTCATGCATGGATACATCTTTAAACCATATGGCTACAATGTAATAAATAAAATAGTGCAGGTAGGCATGATTTGACTATTAGTATGTCCTACACCATCACACATAGAAGTAATATGCGGTATACAATAGTTTGTAGTAGAGCCTATATTATATTCACACGCTCGGATCTCAGGATCAGAAAGTTCATTGTGCACAGTGCGGAGTTTGTAAATCCTATGTATTTAATATTCGTTACACATTAACAACCGTCGCGTTAGTTTTAGATGCTAAGTACAGCCCCCCAATATTATAAATATAGCTGACGCCATTGGAGGGCGTGGCTTCATGAAGGTTACCGCCCCATATTTAGTGTTTTCGGCTTTGACCTTCGGAATACAACGGATGGCAATATAAGGTCTGTAATTGGCATTGCACAATTGTTGCTACTAGCTTCAATCGTGGCTGGATACATGTACATCACTGATATAGAGTTCAAAGTAGATTGATAATGAAAGATTGATTAGTATTGTTATCACGGTTGATACCATGAGGATCAAAAAACAAAACGCCTTATATGGACTTAAGGATATTTCTTGTTATTCATGGTAATTGAGGCCATGTTTGGTCGCGATGTCTTCAAGCATTGGTTTACCACAGTTTTGATCTCTAAAGGGCACCAAGGACCCACCTATAACGTGTGTCCGATCTATTAAAGGTACAGAGCGCCTTCCATTTACACCAGAATGTCGACAGAGGTTAATGATAAATGGACCATTGTCGGATACCTATTAAATTCTGTGGCGCGGACAGGCTGTTTAACTTCTTGGTGGTTTCGATCTCAGCAAACTTGGCCTAAGCACTGTGAACACGTTGTGTATACAAACACAGGTCGGTTTACGATCCATATTGTTTGTTTTTCTGCCTAAGTAACGCCGAGTTCTTGTAGACACTTTTTACAGCCGAGTGTATCCCGATGACTCGCTGAAAGCAAATCAAACATCGTTGAAGTAAACAGGGTGAAGATCATATATATATATATAGACGGTGACTACGACGGCCATTAACGACCAAACTTGTAAGCCGCGTGAAGTATTTATACGCCATAGGGCCTATATACATAACGACAACGGCAACCTCATGCTGTAAAAGTTAAAAACAATGGCTATGCTAGAAGTGATCACCACAAACTATTTGGACCTAAAAATGTTTCTTTTAGTAGCTGTTATATTTTTGATATCACTAATTTGGTTCAATCGAGATAAACGGTACTTGCCACCCGGTCCTATCGGTTTACCGATCATAGGAAACCTTCCTTATTTTATTCTGTGCAAGAAAGAAGCACCGGAGGCATTCGGAAATCTAGCCAAGCGAAATGGACCCATCATTTATGTCCGCTTTGGTGCTATGGAAGCTATAGTTTTGAATGATTTTAAGACCATTCAAGAAGCCATGAACCATCCCGACTTACAAGACAGACCGGAGCAGAAAACGTTTGAATCTAAGAAAATCAAAGATGCCGTGGGTGGGAAGGCCGAAGGTAAGTAATTGAACGCTATCATGAATATAGGTAAAAATATTAACATTCTAAAAAATTTTGCATCATTTTTTTTAAATTAATAAAAGTCCTTTCCCTTTCCCTCTGTAGGTTATTTGGCCCAATATAATTTTTCCCAGACATTATTATTGATTTTTTTCTGTATAGAATATCATATTGAAAGAGAATGCTTTCAAAGCCTATGGCTCAATATTTGTTAACACTTTGCACATGTGTGATCATCATGTTGTTTCCTAGCATATTTGGCGGCAATACTAATGATGTTTTATCATGTATACATATATGGTCAGTATAGGCCCCAAATTATAAACACGCTATAAATTGCTAGAAGTTTTCAAAAAGTATTTTCCTGGAGGTCTTTACTCTCCAAATCGTTCTCAGACATTTTTAGACTTTTTTCAGACTAGATGACTGAATGTCAAAGTGAGGACAATTTCCTTGAGGGTTGTAATAAAAGCAGTTTAAGAATTTTGACCGAAGGTGACCATATTTGAATATTTAGCATATTTGGGGCCAATACAGCATACCTTTAATTAAAGATCATCAGTTTTGCCACCGAATATGCTAGAAAGTTAGAAAATGGTCACCCTCGCTCAAATTTTAATGAACATTTTATTGCCACTCTCAAAATATAGTTATACATACACTGATGAAACTTTTAATAATATACATATATATATATATAATTGAAATCGTAGTGAGTTGAAAATCCAGAGCAGTAAAAAAAACTTCCAGCCTTCACCGGGGCTCGAAACCGGTCCTCCCGCTTTATATGCGGACACCTTAACCACTAGGCTATGGACGCTGATTGTAGTCCAGAGGTTCGAAACCGATAAGGAAGGTCGTAATTCCACTGTAGGCGTTTGTCACCTGTATCGAACAATACTAGCTCTGTTTTGGTGACATATTTGCCTTACTCTAGAGATCAATGATGCTAACCAACTCGAAATCATACATATACGCGGACACCCTAATCAACTAGGCCATGATTTGTATGTCCAGAGGTTCGAAACCAGTAAAGGAAGGGTCTTCATATATATATATATAGCTTATATACATACATGAGACTATAGGCTATATATTTAGCACTAGAACATACAGAAAAGTACCTTCGGAAGCTGCTAGTAATTTTTGAGTATGCTAAACATTTGGTGGAAATAGTGGCGATCATAAAATTGAATATGCTTGAAAGAAGCTGGTATAGTATTTGCAGGTCTATATTTGAACTGCTTTTGTTGCGTGCAGCAGGTCTAGGCTTTTTGTGCATCCCAGGCAATGAAATGCTATCAACTTACTTATATAGGCCTTACGTGACGCGACTGTTCAAGGTCGCAAACTGCAATCGTGTAACGTACAACAATTATGAAGCATATACAATTACGTTCTCAATTGTCAACAGGTCCTAAAATGCAGGCAGGAGTCAGAATTTTAGTGTTTGCTGAAAGAAATTGCAACCTTTGTTCCCACTCAGTCCAAGTTAGGTGTTAAATTTCCTGACATAACGTACTTGATTGTCCAAGTTCTCGGCCAAGAGACGCTAGTTTGTTTAATCTTACTACAAGGGAAATTCTAGTGCATTAAAAATGGAGGAACTCTTCCAAATTGGAAAATAAGAAATCAATGGTTAACCAATGTTTATTCTGCGATAAAATTCTTAAATTAGTTTTTTATATTTGTTTAAATGTATCCCACCTGCATCAAACCCAGTTAATTGTGTAAAGTAATTGGAGCTAACAGTCTTGATTCAGTTATTATTTGAGTATTTTCTTACGGAACAAACATACTAAGTTCACTTCAATGGGTCTGACAGTATATTTAAGTTTGTTATTTAATTTCTCAACCTAATTTTTGCATACATTGTTTTCATTTCTTTCTTTATTCCCATTATCCACCATTGCTTTGAATTCTTGCAATTATTATTTTTAGTGTAAAAGATTGTAGATAAGACTCTCATACCTAAAATGTGGATGTAAAGAGCGTAAAGTTAAAACTGCAACAACGTGTGTCGTAATGCGCCATGAACATCTCGAATACCCGCGTATATTGACACGGTTTTCTGTATTCATCAGTGCATGCTGTTCACTATATGAGAGTAGTTTTACTGATCAAAGTGGCGAGGTGGGGGTTGTTTACCTGACATGGAATTTAACAGACAGTGTGTAATCCTTGGGTAGATGTACATAAGTACAGGTTGACACGCCGCTTCTCCCCCCCCTCCCCCTCCCCGCCCATCCGAATCCCTCTACAATCAATCGACACTAATGCAGTAAATGGATATATAGATATTGTCGCATGTATGTGATTCCTTGTGATTGTCTTACAAGTCCACTGGAGGAACAGCTGTATCTAGAGGCATATCGGTCAATAGCAAGGAATAGTACATATATGTCACCTCCAGTCTCAGCATTTCCGGTGGGGTCGTCTGTCATGACATTCATGAATATTGATGACTTATTCCTATATGAGACAATAACATGTTATTGTGTATATCTGCGCATTTTCGCTTCGCCTTTAATTTCCCCTTCGAAAGGTATGAGATGCATGATGGGTGTAATGCGTTTTTGGTGCAGGTCAAAGGTCGTTTCACGTTTCCAGTAATAAAACCTTAAAAATATTAATGGTCAATATATACCTACAGCTTCAATGAATCTCACAATCAGACGGTATGTGCCTCTTTGTGAGTATTGTCCGTCTTGTACTCTTACTGGAGGTCAAAGATCAGTATTACTTTAGTTTTGCGTTGGAAGACTCGACGCAAGGCTTGTATACCCTACCCATCCAAAGATATTAATACTCGATATATATTAATATTTTCTTTTTTTTTGCCCCTGCACAGGTATCGCAATGGCTTCTGGGAAAGCATGGAAACATCAAAGGAAGTTCCTGGTAAACACCTTCCGAGACTTCGGGGTTGGTAAATCGAGGTTTGAAGATTCCGTTGCCATGGAAGCAGCCGCCATGATGGCAGCTATACGAGAAAAGAATAACCTACCCTTTGACCCTCAGATTTTGTTCTCCAATGCCTTTTCAAACATTATCTGTTCCGTTACGTTTGGCAAGCGTTTTGAGTACTACGATCCCAAATTTGAGCGGCTCTTAGCGTTGGTATTACGTCAGTTTGAGGTAATTGGTGGCGCTGCTATCCTAGCCGCTTTTCCGATTCTTGGGAAGTTTGAATTTGGACCCATCAAGGAGGTTACGAAGAACACACTCGAATTTATCAATTTCTTTCAAAATATCATAAACGATCATAAAAGTAAGTTCGATGAGAACAATATTAATGATGTCATCGATGCTTACATGCTGGAAATGAGATCAAGCGAGGTCAACGGAAGCCCTGACCCGGAAGTGTTTAATGAGAAGAATCTCGGCGCTCTGGTCGGTGACCTCTTCTTCGCGGGTATTGATTCGTCGGTTTCTTCGTTACGATGGGCTTTAGTTTACTTTCTCATTAACCCGGAAGTGCAGGTCAAAGTTCAAAAGGAGCTCGACGACGTCATCGGAAGAGACAGGATGCCAAGGTGGGAGGATCGAAGCCGGTTACCGTACGTCGAGGCTACCATCGCCGAAATACAGCGGATCGGCACAGTCGCTGCCATTGGCGGGACGCACGCGGCCAGAAAGGACGTTACCTTCCGCGGGTACACGATACCAAAAGGCATTGCGGTCATACCGAATGTGTACGCTGTAATGAGGAACCCCGTGCTATGGCCTAAACCACTTGAGTTCAAACCTGAAAGATTTTTAGACGAGAATGGTAAATTTACCAAGCCGGAGCACTTTATTCCATTCAACATAGGTAACGTAACGCTTCACTTTTTTTTTTGTAATAAATAATTACTTTATAAAGTTGCCAATAATAGAAACACATATTTGGTAGGCCAGGGGGTTCTCAAAATTATCTTCCACGAGGGTCAAAGAGAGAGAGAGAGAAGCACTGATTGGAGCAAAGGGTCAAACGCAAACACAATCTCATTAGTGTACCTAAATGGTACACAGTACACAAAGCACACAAAGTACACACAGCACACAAAGTACACATTACCTATACATGGTTAACAGTAGGTTAGGTCAGTGGCTTGCTCAAGTCAACGGTCTTTGGTTCATGAGTTAGAATGTAATCTTTCGAGGGCCGGATTTGGCACATGGGCATGCATATATAACCCCTGTGATAGACAAACCTATATACAGGGTGGAATATCATGTTCGTCGAAAGAATTTAGCGAATAATAATGTCGTTACTGTTTCAGCAGTATGCCACATGAAATGTTAAGAACACGGTCCCACTCGACTCCTCGTACAATAACACGTGTTCTGACTAACCGTTTACTCCTGTCATTATATACGTACGTGTTTTTACTTCCGTTGTGTGGCGAGTTGAACTTTACCCAGAAATCGACGGATTTGTCTTTCGCTCTTGCCAAACTCTTCAAAATGTGCTTGGAGGAGCCAACTGAGCCATGATCAATGATGCATGGGGGTGGATGGCGATGCGGTGGGGTAGGGTGGGATTGGAAGGGAATGGAGAGCCTTGCTACTCCCGTGCATTTTGTACACATATTATAGGAGATACAGGCAGTATTTTCAAAAACGATTTTCCATTTTCAAATCTCATTTCATTATCGGGGGAGGGGAGGGGGAGGGGAAGGGGAGGGATATTTAAACAGTTGCAACCATGTATGCTCCTTTTTCATCCACTGTGACCTTGGCTTTTCCCATCTTAATTATTATAGAATAGTAACATACTACTGATTTCTTTTAATAGTTTACACTTTTTATGTCATCTGTAAATTTGATATTTTTTCAGGTCCGAGAAAGTGTCCTGGAGAGCAACTAGCCAAGATGGAGTTATTTATCTTTTTAACGCATTTGTTACATAAATTCACATTCTACCAACCAGAAGATACACCAGCGCCCTCAACTGACGGCAAAATGGGTCTTACCTTCAAACCACCGCCATTCCAAGTATCTCTCAGGGAAAGAGACTAACAGAAGACTTAGCCATTATGTAGCAGAAAACAGTAATGCCTATATAGCAGAAAGCAGTAATTGTGTATTAGACACAGTATTAACTTGGGCATGGCTAACTGCTTATTAAAATGTGTGGGTTGGAGGATATAATTTAAAAAATAATCATAATAATATACTTGGCATTATTTTTTCCTTCAAATTAAGGCTTTTTACAACGTTTTACCGAAAATAAAAGCCGATAGTGGGTTGGAGTATAAGTTAGAGCAAATTGTGCACGAATACGTGCTATGGGGAAAGTGAGGCGGGGCATTGTTTCTATACGTGCAACATATATGTTATCGTTCCATGTACACAGTACATGCATATATCATTCATTGTATGCAGCCGATCACATGACTAGAATTTTACAGTCAGATTTCGGCGTTGACACATAGGTTGAGAAAAAAGTTCACGTGAAGTTGTCTGCATTACGATAATTTTGTTTTTACTGTTGAATTGTTTTTACTGTTGAAATGAACGTTTTCCAGCCGTACTCGTTCATATCAGTGACGCATTCACATTGCGTCATAGATACAAAAGACTTCGTTACAGGGGCGGCCTATCTATGAATTTGGTGAAAAGTGAAGATACAGCCTGCACGCTTCATATGAACCGCCTGCATGACATTTCATATTCTTCAAATATTTGAATATTTTTGAATCGGAAACTATATTGATAAACGAAGTTGTAGTTGCTTGCTGTAGCTGACTGAGATGTGTTGGGTGTGTTTGGGGGCAACGGTCAATTGGTTTTGTAGATAATAATCACGTGGCAAGTAAAATATTAACTTGAGCAACAATTTATTGTTTTTTTTTTATCTAATATAGATTTAGTACATGTAAACAAATGGCTTGTTTAGCACACTTAGAAAGGGTTATTGTATATGACACTGTCAGTGTAATAGCCTATATTACAGGGCCTACTAACAGTCGATATAATGTTGTCTTTTGAGTTTAACGGCAAGTTTTTGATGTTAACTGCGCATGTGCAAAGTAAAAAATTAAAAAAGAAACGGAAAAAAACCCAGAAATATTAAAATGAAGAAAAGGGTTGAAAGACAAAGAAGACAACTAAATCTCATGAGATATTGAAATTAAATCATGACAAATTTACTCAGGAAATTCTCAGAAACTCGGTGGA
>KN883628.1:55919-75951 GCA_000934455.1 Apostichopus parvimensis | reverse complement strand
GACACCCCCCTCCCCTAAGACCCCTCCCCCATATCAATCACGCAATAAATGTCCCTGATTCCAGTCAGGAAAATATGGTTACCTTATCCTACACCTCTCCTGTCGATACATATAATATTGAGTTTAGCTCTACCATTTTTTCTCCGGTCCCTTCCATTTAAGTTAATAGAAATATATAGAACGGTCAGGAGTGAACAAAGTCCCCACCGAGAGCCCTATTAACATTTTATCTTTTTTTTGTAATTGTATCAGAATTAAACTCCGAATGTGCAGAGATGTAATATGCAGCGCTTTCACCAACAATGCGTTTTGCGCTGTGTAACGTAGACAGTAACTGTGTGACAGCTTGGCCCAACGTTACCACCACTGACCACCAGGCACCTAGCCACTGCACCAAAGTTTAATGATTTACATAAAATTCCAACGTTTCAAATAACAAAACAAATAATTTATATTATTTTGTTTATTTCGTAACTATATTAACCGTCAGTTATTTTCCATATATTTTTTGTGTTTACCAAGTTATGTATATATTTTATGTCAGTCATTCTTATGATCGGTTGAAGCCGTTGGAATTGAAACATTTCCTCAATGTTGTTTACATTTTACTAGAGATCACAGTGCCCAGTAGTTTATGTACAGTAAAGCTATGCACGTACCTCGCAAGTAAAATATCCATCGAGTCAATCAAAGTATGGCGGGACATCACAGACAAACAGGGAAGGGGCGGAAAAAAGTCCAGGTAAAGTCACTTGCTAGTTGTTTTGCCACTTTTTTGTCAGCATGAAACAAGCAAAACTACTGTCAAATGTTTTCTTCTGGGCATGTACTGGTTCAGAATGAAAGGCTAAGTCAATGCATTTTCTCACTGAATTGCTCTCGTTGAAATAGCCTTGTGCAAAATGAGACACATGTGTTAGGCAATATAAGCCTAGCTTTTAGTTGATCTTATAGTTACTGGTTATAGTGACCATAACACAGACGTTTCAGCTGTATACCAAAGTCCATAGGCTAGTACTGTGCACGAAGGTAAATTGCAATGACTGATCAGATCTGAATGCCCAGTATTCCATAGTAAATTTTAGCATTAGATACTTCCATCAATTGATTCTCAGTATGCATAAGGGCTTAGCCTTAACTTAGCCTAACTAAGTATGTTTTGAAGAGACCAGGATAGGCCTTTGGCCTCATGCTACTTGCTAGGCCTAGGCCTAGTATAAAATAGTAGGCCTAGGTCAAAGTTATTTCAGGAACGGGATTTACCAACACAAAGTACAAAACAAAGAATTCACTGTGGCCCTAAGTACAATTTCTTTCACTGAATATAACAAATGTAGTAAATGTATTACTTGACCATTGTAAAGGAACAGGTACAGCATAAAGTGAAGAAAGAAACAACTTAGACTAGTGTTGGCATTGTACTCTGTAGGGTTGTGCGGGATCCCGGTTGTCAAGTGAATCCCGGTATCCCGATCCCGGTATTGACTAATCCTGATCACAGTGCAATGTGTAACTACTACCGGTATTGGGAAACAACCGGTTATTACATTCGTTTCGGTATCATTCCTGGGAATCCCGGACATAATAAAAATAACCATGTGTTACTAAAGAAAACAAAACAGGATTTTTTCTGGTTTCTGTGTTCTTAGTTTGAATAATATCTGATCAATTTACGTACTGGCCTAGACCTATATATTAACGAATCAACTTTTCACGTAGTAATTTGGACCTAGGCTACACCAAATATCGAACGTTACTTGCGCTCAGCATGTTACAGGACCTCAAAGTTATTCTGAAATTTTCGTTATTTATTCTTCCTTCAATAAATGTGTACTGGTACACACACTGCAGTACAGTACTTGAGATTTGATGCTGTAATGAAATGGATTCGTTTATTAATGGGGGGTTCCACGATGTCATATTATCTTTCGCTACTTTTTTAATTTTTAAGAACTTTTGTACGAAAGATTGATATTGTACAGATTGAAAGTATATTTTCTGGAGTAAACAACAGCCGATTAACGATTTAAATAAATCTGTACTATTCTTAAGTATGTAGTTTATAATCCCGTATTTACGTAGCCCCTATGTTACATTCTTATTGTCTGAAGTTGCAAACACATGGTGACTTGTTGATAGTTAAAAAACTTTTCATTGTGAACTTTTGAACTTGAAGGGGTTGCCCTACTCCAATATCATGGAATAGTGGTGAACTCCCAGTTTATGTTTGTGTACGGATTACAAGTTTAATCCACGTGCGAACGTGTTAATCTAATATCGTACGTCCAGTATGAATGAAGGATGGTGTGGGTTGCTTTTTTCCAAGGTTTGTGCTTTTCTTTTTGGAAGTGTATGTTAAAAACAAAGGCCCTAATATACCGTGTTATTTAAAAAGATTTTTTTTTAAACGTGCGTGTAAGAGTACGTACACAGCCTAGGCTATGCATATTGAATGTATGACATTGACAGCCTCGTAACTAAGTGCTTTGAACCGTAGATGAAAGTTGTGGAAAATACCGGTTGTAGTTACGATACCGGGATTCATGTTGCAACACTACCGGTTGTGTGAAATCCGACTACCGCACAACGCTAGTACTCTGCTTCTACTACCAAACAGAAGTAGCTGTGAAACAAAAGCTCAATTTCTTTCAAATAAACCATGGCACAAACAAAATACTAATCTAGTAAACATTTACTTGACTGTCATAACATAACATTATATAGCATAGGCTACAGCTTAAAGTTAAAGTAGTAAAGAAATAAAAACTTACTATTACTTGTACTGGCATTGTATTCTGTAGCTCCTTGCAATGAAACAACACAGAAAATATTGAAAGAAACGCTGTAGCAAAGTCAATACTTTCCAAAGACTAGCATGCTGCTCTACATATAGTCAGTATTGCGAATTTCGGAACACTGCGAATTTCGGACACCCCTAAGAAATGCACGATTTCACCATGACAACCTACAGGAAGAGCCAAATTTCACCAAAAAGTACGAAGCTACAGTTATTTTCTCTCCAAAATGACCCGTGTGCAAGTAAATACTTACATATTTGTCAATAAAATGACGGAGATCTATGAAGTCTGTTATAATTACTGAAAGAGCAACTGTGCCACCAATTTTATCACCGCGCCACACTGTGGGACTGTGTGTCCGAAAATTAGCAATACTCTAGCAAAGAAATACCAGTTCCACAATCACGAAGAATCTTCTTGGAATACAACGTGAAAACAGTTTGCAGGAAAGAAAGTTTGGCCGTGTATTTTAATATAACACACTTCTCCCACCATATCAAGTATATTTTCAGGTGATTTATACCAGAAGATATAGTTTTGGGGTGTTTTAAGGCTTAGGTGTCCGAAATTCGAAGTGTCCATGCTACTGCAACATAAATTCTTCAAAAACTGCCAACAAACCCAGACATTTAACACAATAACTTGAAACAATTATAACAGACACAAGCCGTCCCTGTAATGTCCTTCATACATTAATAAACATAAGGTGAGTACTGTAACATTATAGCAGTTTTCTTATATATTGTGAATTGTGATATAAAACCATACTAATTAGAATATCGGAGATAGTCAAAGAAAGTATGATGATATCAGATTCAGAAGTAAAATGTATGATTGCAGAATGCAAAGTTAACAGATATCAGCAAGGTTTTCTGTACTTTTTGTGTATGGTGGGTTTGAAACAGTAAGGTTTTCTATGTACAATGTTTGCATCAAGCTGGATTTAACGGTCATTGAAATATGTTATCTAGTATATCTGAGGGAAATATTCTCCTTTTATTGAACTCTGTCAAACCTTAAAATATTAGACAATATATCAGACACAAGCCGCCCTTATAGTGTTTGCAACAAGCTGGCTTTAAAAGTTATTGAAGTTTATGTATTTAATATTACAGGTAAATATTCTCCTTTGTAAAACTCTTTTCTATTTCACTTTTGAATTTTTTCTTGAACTTTCCTATGATCAGCAATCATTCTGTTCCTCAAGGGTAACTTTGCCCTTATATTGTTTGCAACAAGCTGGCTTTAAAAGTTACTGAAATTTGTTATGTAACATTACAGGGAAATATTCTCCTTTGTAAAAATCTTTTCTATTTCGACTTTTCAACTTTTTCTTGAACTTGCCTATGATCAGCAATCAGTCTGTTCCTCAAGCGTAAATTTGTTTCCCAGTTCAAACGATGTTTTCTTACGATCCATGTCTTTGCCTTGGTTAGGTGTCCTACGTGTTACGTAATGAAGTGGAACGCGAGCACCGGTCGGGAGTCAACTGTATGCAGTATGATCCATTGATGAACAGACTCTACTCCGGAGGGAGGGACTCAATCGTCAGGATATGGAACCTCAATTCAATGAATGTACGTCCAACTAATAGTTTGTGAATATAAATTGTGCTTCATACATGTATGCCAACTTTGTAGCCCACAAATATGCTAGAAAAAGACCAAGATGAATCAGCTATATGGTCTGTCTCCTGTTCAAGCTGCATCCTTCAATATTTGTTACCTTGTTGAAGCATTGTCTCATGTAATTTAGCTCCCCCCGCCCCTTCCCACCACCCTCCCAAAAGACCCTTCATCTTCTGGTACTCATTTTGAGGTAGAACATTTATGCAGTTATTTAAAATGATTTATAGTAATATTTGGCATGTTATTAATATAATTACATATATATATATACATTTTATTTTACAGCTTTGAAATTTATGAAGTTAGCTCCTCATAAAAACTTTGTTATCTCCCACTCTGTGCACAAAAAACTTCTGCTAATATTCATCTTTGTGTCTGTGGCTACAGTACAATGTGATCTTTGTGCAGGATTATTCTATACGCTAGCAGATATTATCAGGTGACAGTGCAACACCCAAAGTCATAAAAAAGCCATAACAGGTTATTTTATTAACATTTCTAGTGAGGTTTTAACTCCCAAATTATAATGGAAATTTCAAAAAATTTATGATGAATTTGAGTGTTTACATATTTGATCGGTTCGCATTTACCAACAAGTGTCTGGACAGTGGAAACTTTTATAAAATAGAACAGGATTACTAACTTTGATCTGACAACCTCAAGAAGAATTTGTGTTTGTCTGTCAATAAAGTCATTTGTCTCTGGTACCCACAGAGGCATCAAATTTAATATCACATTCAATAACATTTGTCAAGTCAAAACTTTTAACAGAGCAGAGGGAAGCCAATTCATAATTTTAAGCTAATGCTATCTTATTCCTGCTTTGCTTCTCTTCTATGTAGGATACAGAACTATTAATCTATGTGCAAAAAGTGCCACACATCTCTGCGTTAGTTTAATAACCTGATAATTCTACAAAGCATCATGCTATGTGATACCTGATAAAGATCGAGTCACCGGTGTTGTCTGTCCCTATGGTGATTCGCTTCAGACAGCCACATTAAAACCAGTCAAGTTACAAAACCGAATGTAATATTTTTGGACCCTGGGTATGGAAAGTACAGAAAGAGAAAGTTATTTATTTTCAATTAATTATTCCTGTTTTTGCTTCTGTTTGTGCTTTAGGATCCGTATGTTCTATCTATGGAGCACCATACAGACTGGGTGAATGATACGGTCTTATGCTGTGGAGGAAGAACATGTAAGTCTATGAATGAGTTATATATAGTTATCATATAATAATTATATTCATCATATTGAAGATTTATAAAGCGCAGATATATCCACCGATAACGGTGCTCAAAGGCGCATAAAGTTATTACCCTTGTCTACGATGTGGAGACAATCAAATATGGAGACAATCCTTCCACATGGCAGCAGCTAAACAGCGCCCAACTGACAATTTTATCTCACAGGTCCCCATTCGTAAACCTGGGTGAAGAGAGGAAATTGAGATAAAGTGCCTTGCCCAAGGACACAACGTACGTAATGATCTGGCCAGGTCTCGAACCTGCAAACCTTAGATCACAAGTCCACTGCCTTATCCAATTGACCACAACACTCTCACATGTATGTAAAGTGTATATTAATAGTAACGTTTGATTTCATTTCCTGGAAGCGGATGTAAAAGTCATAGTTAGCCCGACTGATTAAGTATTATTTTAACATTCTCCGGTCGGTGGAAATTGAACATGTGATATATAGCTAAGTGTGTGGCTCTGTTACTGTGTACGCAACAGAATTGATGAAACAGATCCAAAGGAAAACCATCCCTAGAGAGATTATTTGCTTAGTCAAGGGCTTTGCTTGTGCTTTTCCTTGTTTTCATCCTGTGCCAAGCCAAGAAACATCCAAATTAAGTCTTACTGGGGGACACAGTCAGGACAAAGCAACAGATCTATGTATTATCAAACACGTAGACTTGATGTCGGAAAATGTCGGAAAATGCAAAAAATCGACTTTCGATAAGTTTCAGAGGTAACATGATCCTTAAAGGGCATCTGTATTACCACTGGTCAATATGCTAAAAAGGTTAAATATTGGTCACTCCTGTTATGGAACAAATAAAATAAATCTTGTTACATTGATACGTGTACTTTAAAATTCTACTCAAAGGTTTTATCTAACGTGTCACTCCTCAACGTAATCACCTGCAAGTTTTGAAATGAAAAGCAGTTAACATTGTATCAAAAAATATTCAATGCTCTTTGTTTCATTCTCTCCCGCCCGCAAAGACTGAAATTAATTCGTTTCAAGGCTTCTGTTCTTGTTCTGTTATGATGTATTCATATTCATACTGTATTGTGTTGAAAATGATGTGTTTTTTTTTTTTGTAGTCTACATGATCTTTGTTTCGCTTTTGCTATCGTTTGCAGTGATTTCGGCATCGTCAGATACTACGGTCAAAGTGTGGAATGCACACAAAGGCTTTTGTATGTCCACGTTACGAACGCATAAAGTGAGTACAAACTGAGTCTTTGACTTTACCACAAAAAGTCAAGTTTGTTGTTACCATCTGTAGGTCATATTGTGGGAGGCCTAATAATAGGATGTGCTATTGTTGGACAATAATACTGGCAAACTGTGGTAGTACCGTACCTCTTTTCCCTCCCCCTTCTATGAACCAAATTTTTCGGGACTTGCTTTCCTGGGACACAATTTGTTTTTGCTCAAGTGATATTACTTCATAGTATATATATAAGAGATTAAAATGCAGTTGGTGTGTGCAGTAAGGCCTTTGTGATTGCTGAAAAACTATCCCCTACATTTTGGTCCATTCAATGAGCTGGAAAATCACTAATGCTTTAAACTTCAATAAGCAATTTACATCATAAAGACATCTGCATATCGAATAAAATGCCCAATAGACATCTGCCTACCTCCTCAACAGCATGTGGGAATAAATTTGCAGGGTATAACCCACTGTATTCATTTTTGATATATATATAGATCAATATATATGCTTAGTTCTCGTAGCAAGCTTTAAAGGGGTAGATGAGGGGTAGGTGTTACATGGAGGGACAGTTCAGATTATCATGATCAATGGTAAAGAAAGATATGTAAAAAATTGTTTTTCCATTTTACAGTATTTTAAAATTTGGTCCACCTTTTGTGAAGGAATTCTTGTAATTTATGACTGTTGTTTTTGCAATTAGAATATTCAAATTACTCTCTTATGTTCTTTGTAAAAATACCGCTGCAAATTTCATCATTTAAGTAGTAATTTTATTTTAACCATCTCTCTAGCATTTTGTTGTCGTGTGATACCAAATAAGTCAATTCGTGCCTTTCTGTATCTGGACGGGATTGAAAAAAGGCGCTGAAATCAGGTTTCTGTTCACATCTTTCTCTGTTCATGTTTATTCATTCTCAATGTTCATGGTTATACATGAGCTGGTTTCTGCTTACATCTTTCTCTCTTCATGTTTTATTCATTCTCAATGCTCATGTTTATTCATGAGCCTGGTTTTATCTTACAGGATTACGTCAAAGCATTAGCATACGCCAAAGACAAAGAACACGTGGCCTCAGGTGGACTCGACAGGCAAATATTCCTTTGGGATGTAAATACCTTAACGGCGCTCACTGCCACCAATAACACAGTAACAAGTAAGTTGATAATCGTAGCAGTACTCTGGTGATGAAAGATGATATCAGGCATAGTAAAAGAGTTTCAAATATAGTTGGTGTGTGATGACAAGTCTTTTCATAATTGATGAAAAAATACCCCCCTTCCTTTCCCCCCTCCCCCTCCCCCTCCAACTATTTGGTCCATTCAATGAGCTAGAAAGTGACTACTTAAACATCAACAAGCGTTTTACATCATAGAGACATCTGAATGCTTAATTCCTCACGATCCAAAATATTATGCCAAAACAGATAATCTTATAAGTTTGTAAATAATTAATACGCCTATTCAATTGACTTGGATCATTTATTAAGGTTATTTTAGGACTTGAGTTCAACCTAAGTTGAAACCCTAAATGATTTATAGAGATAATAACTCATCTATTCCAGATCTTGACTAATGTGCGTGACACTCTTTTGCTTTGCTATTTTATGAAATGAATAGTACTGTATTTATGAGTGGGTTTTTGCCTGCTGCTTGAGTAAATATCATAATCTTGCTTTATGGGTAGCTATTTATTTTATGGCCATGTTACTTCCACTCTATGCAGAGTGGTATACATGTGTGTCAAGCTATGTGTAGTTTTTGTGGAAATATTTGCATTTTTGGTTATTAATATGAAGAATTCCATTAAATCTTTACAATTTGTAAGTTGTGGTATGGGGAGGCTGGAGTGGAGGGGGGGGGGGTGCAGGGCATACCCCAAAAATCAAGACCCCTTTGATATTCAACTTTTCTGTACATCTGTTATTTTAACTGACTAGCTTCAAGTGAGTTTCTGCAGAAGTTACAATTGTTCAGTAAATGAAACTGGCATAAAGCTAACTGGCATCTAGGTACACTGGTCACATGGTGGTGGTTTACCTGTCCGATTTTAATATCCTGGAGGAACAAGCAGAAAATTAATTTATCATCATAAAAAATAACTACTGCAGACAGGTACCCATACGGAGGTTTTCCCCGACGTGGCCGCTATCACATAATTGATGAAGGCCAACATTCCTTTAATCTCTTCGCGTAATCTGGATGTTTTCTCTCCCTTTCTATTTTTCTCTTCTTTTCCTTCCTCTTTTCTATTTTCTCAGCTTCATCTTTCAACGGTCAAAAAGACTCTATATACAGCTTAGCCATGAACCCATCTGGAACAGTACTAATCTCTGGATCAACAGAAAAAGTAAGTAATGAGTTATGGAGATGCTCCATTTGTGTCAGATGACACAAATGGGGGGGGGGGGGAGGGTGGGGGAATGTGAATGTCTTTGAGGTAATCACCGCCTTATATCAAAATAACCGTGCACAACAACAGCGTGGAATGGCAAACTGCAGGGAAAGGTACGAGAGCTTTTATGTCGTGTGACTGTTTATGCAAACATGTACGTTGGTGATGGTGCCCGTGTGTCCATTGTGACTGTTTATGCAAATATGTACGTTTGTGTTGGTACCCATGTGTCTAACACATGTACTGCAGAATCGGTTACGTAATGTAATGGAATTTTTTCCTTGTACTAGTTAAAATAACCAACAACATGGGATAGTAAATTCAAAGGACAGCAAAAGGATGTTTTTATCTCAAATGATTTATTCGGTCCCAGGTCTGTTTTGGGAAGTAATTGTGTTATGAACTGGATGTAATCAATGTTTTTGTAGATTTCCAAATATCCAACAGCATGGAATGAATAGATCCCTGCAGTACCCTTGAAGTTTAGTGCTGTTTGGTTCGTTTACTTCACTAGTGAACGGCAGATGTTGTCCGATTGCACGGTGAGATGGAGCCGGCCAAATCACAATGAAAGGGGAACATTCCAACACATTAACATTAATAACATTAAAACCCAATCAGATTAACGTCCTCTGGTGCCTGGAGACACTGTATGCTTGTTCCTCCTATGAAATTTTTCCATTAAAACTTTGTCCATTAAAAGTTTCCTACAACCTGAAAAAAGAAAGTTTGCATATACTGCCCGGAAGTGTTCAAAGAGGACCCTTGGCCGTGTGGGGTCCTTTCATCTTGATGGCCCCTTGACCTTGAGGCCCATTAACCTCGATGACACTTGACCTTGTAGACCCCTTGACCTTGGGGTCCACTTGACCTTGGGGTCCACTTGACCTTGGGTCCCCTTGACGTTGGAGTCCCTTCAACTTTGGGGACCTAGGCATTTGGCTCATCTGCCTGTTTGATAATCCAGCAATGACACTTACTGACTACTTTGCTTGAGTATCGTCGTTGATCAGAAAAAAAACAGCCAGTGTTTTTCTCTTCATTGCAGGTGTTAAGAGTTTGGGATCCTAGAACGTGTGCCAAGATCATGAAGTTGAAAGGTCACACGGACAACGTCAAATCTGTCATCGTAAATAAGGATGCGACGCAAGTAAGTGTCGAGATTCACACCACAGTGAATTAAGTATCATTTAACACGGAAGATGCGTCTTTCTTGTGTGCGACTGTATGAAAACTGACTGGGGAGTTATAAACGAATGAAGCTAAAAGAAAAAAGATGGTTTTTGCTACAGTTTTAAAGATTTCCAAATCTTCAAGAGAAAATATATAATATCACTGTGGGATCTTAAAGAGACAGAGAATAAATAATGAGATATGTCCTGTCCAAAGAAATTGTCAGGTTGAAAGGCCAGGGTGAAAAGCTAAGATATCAGAACTCTTTGGGAAGCACCAGTATTTACATTTAAAGGTGTAGTGCATAAAGATGTGCACAATATATTTGGCCCCTCGGTTGGTTAAAACACAGGCCTTTTATATTTGAGGGTCTCGTTTTGAATGATAAAATGATAAAATATGGAGATTGTTCGTTCAGTGCAGCAGGTCCTAAACTCTGGAATTCTCTTCCTCATCACTTGAGAGATGTCACATCTATTGACACTTTTAAGAAGCATTTGAAAACTTATCTTTTTAGGCTTGAGTATGGGCATTAACCTTATTCGTTGCTTTATTCACATTACTGGGCCCATTTTTATGTATATTTATATTTTTATGTTCTTTATTGTGGTTTATAACCCTGTCTTATATCATTTTTCACTTCTATTGCTGTTGTTATTACTTTTAGGTCTTCTTAAGTTTGGTAATTTTATATTCCAGGTATTGGTTCTTTTGTACAGTGCTCTTGAGCATGTTTTAAATCATGATAACAGCACTTTAATATATGGTATTTATAAAACCAGTCTAAATATTGAGATTATTTTGAATATTTCCTCTCTCTCTCCCTCTCCTCCTCTCTTTGGCCAGTGTCTATCATCGAGTTCAGACGGTTCGGTCAGGTTATGGTCCCTGAGTCAACAGAGGTGCATAGCGAGCTTCAACGTCCACGAGTTGGGTGTGTGGGCCCTCTGTGCCAACGATTCATTCACTCAGTTCTATTCCGGAGGGAGGGATTGCAGGATATTCCAGACGGACCCCAGGTTCCCCGAGAGCAGCATACTCGTCTGTAACACAGACTCTCCGGTCTTAAGGATGGAATTAGGGGCCGACCAGGAAGAACTCTGGGTTGCCACGGTGAAGTCAGATCTGAAGTGTTGGGTAAGTCCAAAGCTCGGAGGTGTTTCTTTAGGGGTTAGCTCAGAGGTGTTTTCTTAGGGGTTAGCTCAGAGGTGATTTCTTAGGGGGGTTAAGCTGAGATTTTCACCCTGTAAAGTTACAGAGGAAGAAAAAAAATTGGGGACATGGCATTTTACTGATTCAAGTTAAGAAAGTTGCTATGAAAATGTCAGTGATTAGTTAATGTGTTTTGAAAATGTGAATGTGTATGCCGCTTTAAGGAACTATGTCAAAAGCAGGCCATGCAAATTCATTAAAGATTAAGTTCTGAGTATTGCACTGGTTGTTATGTGTTACCTTTTTATCTTTAAAAAATAATAATTATGGCCATGGCAACACAGGTCCAAATTAACAGAGTTGCTATGAGAATGTGACTTATACCTGCCACTTGAAAGGAACTTAATCAAAGTTACCCCTATAAAATTTCTCAGAGGTTAAATTTCTCCCCGTTGTTGTACTGTGTGTTCATAGTCCGCACGTCCAAGTGAACCTAGCAGTGGTGATATCACAGCAGACGCTGGAAGCACCACTAAACATAAAATGCTTGAATGGGGGGTATAAACTGATCGAAGAGAGGGTCTTCTCTGACCCCCTGGAGTCATTGCAAAGTATTGGTGGTGTCGTCTGAAGCAAACACGTTTCCCCATCGCTTCAAGCTACAGTTAGATCTGCCATTCCATTTTTCCTTTAAGATAATTTTGAAAAAGAATTGAATATTCTTTTAAGCTATAAAGCTTAAGAATGGAGAGTAATAACCTTTGCTTTGGCTTTCATGGAGGGAGGGATCTGGGACGGAGGGGTGGGGGGTGGGGGGTCGGGGGAGGGTAAGCCTGGATCCCTTGGCCCTAGGAGAACACAGTAGCAATAGGTTGCTATCACCTGTAAATTCCCATTGGTTTATTGCCTATATCTTGTCTTTTATTGTTTTATTATTGTGCATTCCTATTGTAATCAACAGTGTTGTTTGTACAACCTTTTCCAACCGCTTCCCACAACCTTTTGCCATTTTTTGGGTTTGTTAATTTTTAATCTTGTTGTAACTAACCCACAGGATATTAAAGAAAGCATTCATAGGAAATCGGGCGATTATGAGACTATCTCCAGCGGACCATTACTATCCCGTCCAAAAGAAACGATAAAAGGTAACCGGAAAAACAGAATTCATTTTTTCTTTTTGTGACACTAGCCTGGTACATATCTAGCAAAGTAAAGTAGTGGAAAATTGGTTTGTACTTACACACTTGCCATAAACTATGTAAATTCTGTTGAGAATGAAAGCGTTGCCAACCAATTCTATCTCTAAATGTCACAAGGAATTCATTGAAAAATTTCAACTTTGGATATTATGATTGTGGCTTGTGATGTTCCTCAGTTTTTTATTTTAATTTGTTTGGATATTTTGATGGTGAACAAAAGATTAATGGTGATTAGAGAGGGTCTCTTATGGATTGGGGAGAAGGAAAATGTTGGTTGAGAAATTTTTTTGATGTAACTGCAAATATTACCACCATAGCTCCTGTTGTAGCTTCTGTGAGATTAGGCAGGGTTCTTTGGACTTGAAAAGCTCTCACAAATAATGTAGTAAAATATGGATTCCAACAAAATAAAATTTTAGTCTAGAAACATGACTGTGTTTAGAGACTTTGGCACAAAGCTATAAACATTGTGGTTTTAGCTCCTGTGTGGCTGATTAAAGATTAATCTCATCCATTTATGTCTTGTGTTAAAGTAAGTTGGCCTGACGTTTCGATCCTAGCAGGATCTTCTTCAAAGGCTATCTCTTTGTGTTCACCATGCTCTTTAACCTGTCTGTATTCTGTGTGTGTTTTTGTCCCTTCTGTTACTGTTACTTGTCATTTAGCCTTTGAAGAAGATCCTGCTAGGATCGAAACGTCAGGCCAACTTACTTTTACACATTCTCTTGCACAGGCTCTCTAGTGGATAAGCAGTTTGCTAACAGTTTTATTTTATTTCCATTTATGTCATGTCTAACCTCCAGGTGGTTCCAGCATTAGGCAGTTATCCATTCTGAATGACAAGAGACACATCCTCACCTTGGATAGCGACCAGAACGTTGCATTATGGGATGCCGTCACGGTAAGTTATGATTTTACAGAAGCGAAAGGGGGTAACGATAGATTGCGCACAGAATGTTGCATTATGGGAGTCTGTTATGATATGGTCAATAACCGACGGCATGGCAGATGCATTATGGGATACAGGCATGTCAGGTTTCATTTACAGAGACATCAATGGCTAATGATAGATCGCTCCCAGAATATTGCATCATGGGAATCTGTTACGATAAATTCAGTAACCGATGACAGATGGTGATAAGAGGTGTAATGAATGGGATGTTGCACCATGGTAACCATAGAAACCTGTGATTTCTATTACAGTGGTTAGATCTTGGAAATCATTTTCAGAGGTGTTCAAGGGAACAATTTACCACGTCACAAAATCATTATCACATCGCATCGTATCGCATCACAAAATGCTATACAAAATGGTGGAGCTGCTATGCAAGTGTAAAGATACATAGGAATTATAGTTTTCGATGAGAGGAAAAGTTAAGAGCCTTCAAAACGCCAAAACTGACAAAAATGCAGAAACAAATTATGTAAACATAAGTCAGTGTGTGAATACAAAGTTATCGCCACATAATGACCAAGAACAATTGAAGTCCTTATGTGGCACTAATAGCACCTCCACATAATTTTTTAATTCATTTTTGTCGGTTTTGGCATTCCATACAAAACTGACAGGCAAAATTTGAACACTAAATCAGTCCCTGGCGTTAACGGAAATGGTGTCTAAGTCAAGATTTTCCTACATATCAGCATTATCAGGGATCTTTAACAAATCTTGTAAATGCAAAGGAGGACATTGAATGCATTGGGATATATGATAACAAACAGCTAGATACAAATCTATTGAAAACAGAAAAAAACAAACACTTTCCTCTCTGCATGGCACTCAATAAACAGGTTTAACTCATTTTGGAATTTTTCTAACAATTTGGAGGGTTTTCTAGGTCTCGTTGTGTCTTATGGCCGGGCCTTCATTCATGGGACCATAGTGCATTTAGTTTTACGTGGAACTAGAAATGACTAGTTTGTCATTATTAACCCAACCAGTGGAATTATTCATTGTTGCTATGTTAAAAATGATAATTTATGCCAAGCATCTCTTCATCTTCATCCCATAGGCAACGCAAGTAAAAGATCTCGGGAAAGTCGACTTCCAAGACGAGGTGAAGAAGAGATTTAAGATGGTCTACGTTCCAAACTGGTTTACTGTCGACCTCAAAATTGGGGTAAGTCTTTGATTAATGTAAAGTAAGTTCAAAAAGCTTTCTATATTTTAATTCTTGTTTGAATGTATGAAATATTACACAGATTTGCTGGAGGTTATATTTACATTAATTGCGTAAATGGTGTGAAAACATTGCATGGGTATAAATGAAAATATTTTTCTTGCATTTTTGTTGTTTGTTTGTTTGGTATTGTTTGTTTGAACTTGGATGTTTATTAGTTTACCTTTTGTTTATTTATCTATTGTTGTGGCTTATATAAACATTTTTTATCATCATGATGATTATTAAATTTTGTATTGTTGTCCAGTTTTGTACTTTTTTTGTGTATTGTTGTGTGTTGTATGTATTGTTCTGTGTATTGTTCTGTATTAGTGTTCTGGAATTTGTGTAAACTTTTATAGCTCTTGTGTATTTTATCTACTTGTGTCAGTGTATTATTGTGTTTTTTAGGTATTTGAATGATGTATTGTTCTTTATTTCATTGTCTTTTACTTGTCAATTGTTAGGTATAATTTGCATAATAATAGTGTATTGTTTTTTTTTAGGTATTATGCATTGTTCTTTATTTCCCTTGTGTTTTACTCGTCAATTGTTAGGTATAATTTACATAATAATAATAGTGTATTGTTGTTTTTTTATTTGTGCATTGTTTGTTTTATTCCGATCTCCTTTCTTGCGTCTTCAGATGCTTTGTATTCATCTAGACGAGACAGATTGTTTTCCTGCCTGGGTGTCGTCCAAGGAGGTCGGCCTTGGAGAGTCGGACGAGCCAGAAACTAAATGTGAGCAGTTTTTTCTCTTACAAATGTGATATTTTACACAAAATAAATATTACCCTATGTCCCTAGGGGTTCTCTATTAATTTTCATCAAGGTCCAGAGAAAAGATACTGGCCGGAGGAAAGTTGTAGACAGATGGAAATCTCACGTTTTCTTGATTGAGCAAATGTTTGTTCGGTGGCATGTTAGGCTGCTCAAGCCTAAGGCCCTTAGGGCCTGAAAGCCCAATGCGAACTAGATTTTGGACCAATTGTTTTTTTGCAGATCTGATCGAACCTGATACAGGCCGGACTTGGTCTGCAGGCTGCCAGTTTGGAACCCGGCATTCTGCTCTCTTTTTTGGTCAACTAAAAACAAACACCAGCTTTTCATCGGAATAACTTCCCAAAAATAATTGATATTCTTTGTTGTTCTGTTATATTCTTAAATATTTCATTATTCTTAACAAATTCTCCTTCATTGTTAAAATGAGTTTTCATGAATTCAGTCCGTGAACTTGTAAAAATATCTAAGTTGTCATATTTGTAATACTCTTTCTTTACAAAAGAGTTTGCATATTTGACAAATTTATATTTATATTCTTGCCAAACTTAACTGTTACCCACTCACTACTTACTTCCTGGCCAAATAAAAAACACTGCTTTTCATCAAAACTGCCTCTCAGAATAAGAATTTGGTTTCATTGTTGTTTTCTTAAACGTCTCTCTTTGTTAAAATAAGTCATTGTGTATTTCCCCCCCCCCCCCATTCATATCAAAGCGAAAAAATTCATCGAATTGTGGAAAAACATCTAAAATTGTGTGTCTTCTTTAGTATTTTTCGCAAGATCTTTTCATGTTTGAATGTTTTATTTTGTCGCCGCCCAGTAAACTACGGAGGGTTGGTTTTGAAAGCCCTGCTGGAACATTGGCCTAACGCTCATTCCTACGATCCTGACAGTGTCATTCCCAGAACAGGTAAGACCAGAACTGAATTTGTAGCTAAAGAGTATCCGTCAAGCAGGCATGAGCTCTTCCCGCAAATTCGCGGAATATCTGTGATTTCTTTTCTACTTCGGGGACAAAAACTATTATCCTAACACACTTTAGCATACGCAAACAGGAGCCTATACTGCAATTCATGCAATTTTTGCAGTTCTGTGATTTTTTTTTACCCCAGGCTCATCCCTGGTCAAGGGTTCGGGGCTGGAGTTCCCGAATAAGTAGATCTCGGTCGTACGCAGAGAAGGCCATTCAGATCATTTAAGTGTTTTAATTTTCTGATGAAATTGTTTAGGTCAATGCTCGTTCCTTTGATTAAATTTTGTCGCTCGTGGGGCGGCCGAGACCAAACCAATTTGTCGCTGTGGGGACAAGACTAGATTTTAAAGTTTATGTTTGACTACCACAAATATTTTGCCAAATTGTTTATTACCACAACCCAAGGTTAGTGTCAATCCTACCAACAGCTGAGACTAAACAATAATGAACAACTTTTGGTAAAAAAAAAATTGTTTAAAAAAATGTTAGAAGTGACTGGAATTTTTGATGAATTTAGTTTTAATTTTTATTGAAGTAATTCTATTGTAGTAAAAATGGGAGAGTTAAGAAAACAGGAATACTTTCTAAAATGTCTGTTTGAACCTTGGCCCAGTGCTTATAGAAACCCACTTAGTGTCATTTCTATGGTGCATTAGTATAGCACCCCTTCATTCTTTTTTGACACCTTTAATTAGACATGTTATGATAGTATGCATGGGCGTAAGCTTTTTCCCGTGTTAATCGCCAGAAAGCAACGGCACTATTACCAGAGCTGTCAATCTAGAAAGACCTTTTCCATTTTGTAACTTCTATTGCATGTTGTTCTCGCCACGGCATGTGATCCATACAGTAATGAACAACGAAAAGCGATACGTAAGGAATTTCTCGAAACAGTAGCTTAATGGGTGCAGGATTATTATGAAAATATTAACTTAAAACAGTTTATTGCTACTTTGTTGTACAAAGACCAGAGAATGTAGTCCACCTCCTCTTCCTACTCCCTCCCGTCCCCATCTCTCCCCTCCCCCTCCCCCTGGTGGGAAAGGGGATGCCTATCCCAGCAAATCTCATCTTTAATGATGCTGTAAGAACATGTCACATTTGAAGAGGAAGAAAAAGTAGAAAAAAAGAAGATACCAACTTTGCTCTTCGGGTACAGTTTCTTCTTTATTTTTTTATTTTTTTTTCAGAAAATGGTATCGATACGAAAACAGACGACATCAAGGTATCGTTTGGCTCAAATCCCTCCACGCCACCGGAGCACAGGCGGCACGACACGTTAATAGTCAAGGGCAATAGGTACTTCAGTATGCCAGGTCACACGCCGGTCATATTCGGCGAGGCCGGAGGCAGGACGCTCTTTAGATTCCTCTGTCGAGACGCGGGTGGAGAATCCGAGAGGCTGCTACTCAAAGATTCCGTTCCGGCGTGGGTGCTCGACGTCGCCGTGGATGTGAGTCGCCCAAATTTGGATCTCAGTTTTTGGATTGGCAAAATCATGAACAAATGTAGAATATTATATTTTGGAATGGCTGCGATATCTGGTATTTCTTACCGGTCCTATTATTATTATTGTTTTCTTCCTTTGGGAAAAAAAATGTCATGTTATGGTGACGAGATTTGACTGTGTAGAAAAGTATCACAGTAAGCAGAGTGGTGTAGAAAAAATGTAAATCAATGGTTGGTAAGGGAAGGGAGGGGGTGGGAGGTTGGGAGAAGAAACATTTTGTAGAATTGGTAAAGATGGTTGAACTCGAAATGTGAAAATTTGCAAACCACTGTCTTACGTAATGCTTCGTGTAATTCATTTTTCGTTCATGAAGTAAAGACGTTGAAACGTTAAGAAATAAATAAATTAATTACTTGCCTTTCTTCAGAATCAAGTTCCAAAGTTTAACAAGATCACCTTCTTTCTACAACCGTACGTGCAGCCTGGTAACAAATCAGTCAAAAAGTAAGTGACGTTTTTAATCGGCTATTCCATTGTGTCCATTTTTTGGGGGTCAATTTTTTGGCCTCAGTCAGTTATGGAGATCTTCAGCATTTCTGCAGAGAACACTGCCAGAATTCATCCTACCGTTGCCATAGTTACAGCTCTGGGTCCTAATGTGTGTGAGCTATTGTGTTTACAGATCTCCAAATATTTTGTATAGTGCTCAGTCTTTGTGCTGGTTGTGAAAATGTGTTTAAAAATTTTTCGTCTTCAATAAATAACAAAAAGGATGACAGGTAAAAGTCCAGTAAACTCCATTTCGTAGACTTGGATACAATTTTATTGATGCTCAAAGCTTAAACTCAGTTCAGATGGCGTGATTGAAAATATCTCAGAGAAGCTTTCTGATTGGCTGAGGACCAGGAGTGTGCAAAGTTGCCAAACGAACGGCGGGCGACCTTTCGTGTCGATAAAATATGCTGGTAAAAAAACTCCATATCGGAGACTTGGATACAATTTTATTGACGCTCAAAGCTTAACTCAGTTCAGTGAGCATGATTGAAAATATCTCAGAGAAGCTTTCTGATTGGTCAACTACCAGATGTGTGCAAAGTTGCCAAACGAACGGCAGGCGACCTTTCGTGTTGTTAAAATCTGCTGGTAAACTCCATTTCGGAGACTTGGATACAATTTATTGACGCTCAAAGCTTTATTCAGTTTATTGAGCGTGATCGAAAATATCTCAGAGAAGCTTTCTGATTGGATGACGACCAGACGTGTGCAAAGTAGCCATACGAACGGCGGGCGACCTTTCGTGTTGTTAAATTTGCTGGTAAACACTGTATGTTAGTCTGTATATGGCACACTGTGTGTGAATCAGGGAATAATTGTGCAGGTACTCTGCCCAGAAGTGTCAGTCAGAGATCCCTGGAATAGATTCTCAGTGATTTCAGAGACTGCAGCTCGTCAGCGCCCTGTAAATTGATGTAGGGCGTGGCTGGAGGTCTCAAATGTATCATATTTGAGCGATGCAATCAGTATTTTTACAGATAAATTGGATAATGATATTTACTAAGATTTCAAAATTTTATGCAGCAGCAGTTTTGAAGGCTCTGTACTGTACTGTACTAAAACTATTACTATGGTTCCTGTGTGAAAAAAAAAAAGAAAAAAGAAAGAAAAAAGAAAGACTGCTGCAAATCATTGGACTGTCAGTTAGTTTTACATTCTCCATTTAGTAAAAAATAAATATAAAAAGTTTGAATTTTTCTCGAAATCCCTTTTCTGCCACGTTCTGGGTAGTTGAAACTTTGGGTGTGATTCCTGGAAGATACTGTGGCTCCTGACTGGCAAAGTGATAGGTATAGAGACCTCCCCCTCCCCC